>LUCM01001933.1:87495-194383 GCA_008360955.1 Fasciolopsis buskii | reverse complement strand
TTGTGAAAGAATGGCTTGAAGATGAATTAGCCAAATGGCGCCAAACTAAAACGTTCCTGCGGGTAAGTGAAACACGTCTTGTCCGTATTGTACAAATTTGTGCCTTTTTATTACACACCCGGAGCGTGACTGTAGGTAACTAGGGTTATTCCATATGACCACTAGGGTAGTTTGTGCGATCTCGATCCGGAAACCGAGAGTGATACGGAAGAATATAGGGGTTGGTGGTGGCCGAGCACTGCAACCTAAAGGTCGCGGGTTCGAATCCTCCTACCGCCGGTCAACTTCCCAACTTGGCAGTCCTCTGTTGGCCGCGACCCCCTTCCTAGAAAATGATGTACCTAGTCGTCTCACTAATAGAGGGAGTAGAAAGATAAAGGATTATATATTATATATATATATATATATATATATATATAAACGCTAAGAATATGGTCGATCCACACATTTAGTTCCGGTTGTTCGCAACACCTAACTCCATGTGAGATGATCTTAGGAAAGCGTAGGTCAGCTGAAATGGAGTGTTTCAATTCAAATGATGAGATGCATCGGACTATATGAGGAGCATGGCTCATCGCACTTCTTGGTTCCACGCGAAATATTCACTTTGCAGTTACGAGACTTCGCATGCTATTCCACGCAAGGATTTTGTGAACATTTGCACTGTGTCTTTTCAGCTCTATGTAAATCGGGTGAAATTTCAAACAAAATATTCGCAAGTTCTTTGAATCGTTCGGAGACAGTCTAACCGCGTAGAGCGCGACCGGTTGATCAGACATGTTTGTTCGTATTTTTCTTCGGCCTTGGACGATCCGTTCAAATTCCAAACCGGTTAGAATAGTTCTACAAACGTTTTAAAACCGGTTCATTTGAATTTGAAACGGTACATTCCTTGTTTGTTTTCATCATTGTCGAACGAGCTTCGCACCAATTGGTGATAATCTCGACGCGAATGACTGCGAACACGTGGACATTGAGTCTTCCTCGTGGCGATTCAAACACGCCTGGTGAAAGCGAAAATCGATGGAATTTTGATCGCTTCGATGCCCACTTCTCAGCTGACCCGGTTGGCACCACAATCTGATTCCGAGTACGCATGGCGCCATCAAATGTCATTCAGCATCCCAAAATAATGGATTGAAAAATTCCCGCCAGTTTTTTTTTCGAAATGTGCCCAAACTAGGCGATGCGGGACAATTGTCGGCGTCCAAAATCGGTTAACCAGTGGAAACGATGAATTTTAAAATTCCACGATGTAATCCAACCGAAACAGATGATAAGGTGATGAATTCAATCGATAAGTGTACCTGTCACGGTACTGCTTGGAGTTCATGCATGAAGAAGGGTAGTCAGTTGGGAATACTCCGTAACGGGGTGTAGGAAAGAGCCTGTTACGTACGTCGAGGGAAAATTTGCTCCCGTTCATGATTGTTCATGAGTGTCGAACAAGCTCAGTTAGATGAAATGCACTCATGCAATTTTATGATCGATGCTATTTGCATACTAGCTAATTCATCCACGTTTCCACCTGAGATACTTTCAACTTATTGGCATTTCGGTGATCACGCTAGCTGTTTTTTTCACGGGGCACATCATTGTCATCGTCCTGATCCCAGGCACTGTTCATTTTCTCGAGAATATCCCTAACTTCTTAATGTGTTGATGTCGCGGAAACAAGAGATTGCCGTATCACGTCGATCGATCAACTTTAGATTTCGCCATAGCAACTGCATTTAACAATTTGTGTGTGAAAAAAATGAGCAGTTGGTAGATAGATGACTGATTATGATGAAAATGGAATGACAAAATGTCACTGTGTGTAGTCTGTCATTTCGAATCGCCGGATTCCGTTTGTGTCCAGGCCAATCCATGTGATTATTGTATGACTGCGTGTGCATTTGTTTCGTTATGGGTAGAGCAATATGTCTTCTTATTCGTTTTTTGTCCCATTCAAAACCTTCCACCGTCGATCATCTTCCACAATTGACAAACTTGAGTCGGCCGCCACCCGTTACTTCAAACGAGCATCTACACTATTGTTTAAAAATTAAAGGAGTTTAACGGTAGAATAAAAAAAGCTACCCACGTTATGCTTCAACGGGGACTGTGATCCGGGAAAGAAGAATACCAGCAGTACATGGAACTGTCATGATTTGCAGATTGGAAGTAAGACGAGTTGCTATCCTCCCATGAATTTTGCAGGGAATTCATCTCGGAAAGTCCTTCAATGTGACTTGGTATTCTGGCTGAACATGTAGACCGGGTACTAAGCGCCGGGCATGTCCCATGGTCACTGGGGGAGGGGGGGCCCTTACGCGCGTGGAGAGCCGCCAAATGTGCAGTAGAATAAGACCAAACAAGGTTGCACTAATTATCACGTGGTTGTCAGCCCAACGACGAACAAATGCCTTCTGCCATCAGCCGTCACATGGGGGTTCGAATCGCGGTTATGTTAACAAACCAAGAAATTGTGTAATGACAATCCAACAGTTGGCAGTATGGATGATGATGCGCGACAGATTGCATTTGTCCAACCACAAGTGGCCAATCGGTCTTCCTCCCGTCTGCTGTGACAGCGTAACTCAGAGCGACGATTTTATTCCTCCATAATATGTCCGTCATTCGTAACCTGTAAAACAGTTGGCAGTGTTGCAGTCTGCACAGCCCGATTTGATGGACTGGTTTTTTTAATTCGTTTGGTAACATCAGTGGGATCGGTGCTTTGTTCACTCTCCACACGACAGCGGATCTCCTAAATTACACTAATAGTAATAATAATTTAGTGTATTAGATACGAACCCGGTTCACAGTGAATTGAGAAAACGATGCCACTTTGTCAGAAATAACCGATATTCACAACAACAAATCAATAATCTTTTAATTCATTTTGTTAATGAAACAGCAATGTACACCATTTTCCAGGATGGGCACCGTGGCCAACAGAGGGCTGCCAGGTAGGGAAGTTGACCGGTGATGGGAGGATTCGAACCCGCGACCTTCACGAACCAACTTGATTGATCACCATCGCTATTGCCAATCTACTAATTTGACTACGCAATGAATGTAGATTATTCCTCACGGCAGTGGATGCGACCATTAAAAAGTTGGTGAATGAAAAGATGGGTCGATGCGCATTCGCGTTGGTCGGTGGTTTTCCAACTCCACCAGTTCCAGCCGGTGATGGCCAAACGGATAAGGTCGTGGCGTTCGGATCCTCTCACCGCCGGTCAACTCCCCCACTTGACAGCCCTCTGTTGGCCGCGGCCCCCTTCCCAGAAAATTGATGTACTTTGTTGTCTCATTAATAAAGGAAGTAAAAGGATAAAAAGAAACAAGATAAAATTCCACGTCTAAGGTTGTCGCCGATGCTTGTTCGACGTTTCGTGTTGCACTAGTTCATACCAAATCCGTAAGCCTTATCCCTGGAGACTAACGTCCCCAACAGTTCCGATGATCAGGTTGCGTAAATCAAACAATAATTAATACTCGGAAAAGCCTAGTTCAACGACGTAGACATTCGTTTTTTCGAAATAGGAAAGCTTTTTTTACGTGAAATGACTGCACCCTTCGAAGCCAGCCTGACTGATCTGTTCAAGTAAGCATTGACTATAATTACTTGATTTAACCACAAATCTTAGGTCAATATTGATTAAAAAACGGAAGCTGGCTATGATTGGCACCCAACCCCCCAACGGCCTGGCCCCGGGTCTCGGATAAACCGAATCACGCCTGCATTGCCTATTTTTATCAACGCGAATTCGTGATTCGACAAACCCTAGGCACTTCGCGGGGTGAATCACGCTCACAGCTTTCGGATTCGGTCGATGAATAGTGAAGTTTATACGACTATGCATCATGTGATGCTGATATTCTGTTCCACAAATCGGTGAGAGCGCGTGCCCGGCGGCGTGATGCCTTAGGTACTCTACTCACTGCTATTCGTCCCGGAGTGACGAAACGGTTCGGGCTGTTGAAGATTCCCAACAAAGATTAAGCAACTGCACAGGGCTTCCATGGCCTGGACATGGTAACCTGGGTGTCTTTAAAGCTTTACGAATCCATCAAAATGGTATTAGACCTTTTTCTGCTGTAAACTACCAGACAGTGAAATAATCGGACCGAAACTGTGAGTGGCCAAACGTTTAGGCTCACCGGCATAAATCAGTCCACTTTAGTCTCAGTAGGATTCACTATGTTCCTCTGGATTTGCTATAACCCGTTTTGAGGCAATACTTTAGGTAATTGGAACAGTATTGGCAATTCATTTGTCCAACATCCGTGTTAACTTGATTGATCAGTCTAACTAACCAAACGACAGTGATGCGTGCCTCTCACCAAACGGGCACAGGTTCTCGTACCGGTTAAAGCGGATGGTGAATTTGCCATGCAAACGATTTTAGACAAGCACGAAAAAACCAAACAGCAGCTGCACGGAGCTTTGATGATATTCACTCGTGTGTTGTTTGTCAATAGTGTGCGCGTTGATTCAATCAATTCTCCTTTCCCTGGAGTCGTTCAGCTCACCTAATCGCAGACGCCTTCGGCTGCGTTAAAAAGCAGTCAACTTCCTCGATCCGGCAACCCTGTGTTGGTCGCGCGCCCCTTTTGGAAAATGACGTTCATTCTTGTTTCATCGATAAGAGTAGCAGAAGATAGCGGGTAGAGGAGATAAAAGAAACACGGCAGATCTCGCGTACGTTCCCTGATTTACGGGACAACTATAGATAAATTATCACGTGCAGAATGAGAATTCGACATTTGCAGAAGAAATGAAAAGCAAGTCACGACTGCAGGCCCATCTTTCAGCGTGTATGAGCGTGTGTGCCTATGGGCATGTTTTGCGCTTTGTACTTCTGTCGACTGGAGGCCACCGAGACCGCGACGTCATCCCATACTTCAAACTGACTCGAAGACCTCCAAATGACCAATTGTCCTGGTTCAGATAAAATGTCGCGCGGACCATTCCCCAACCGATTTCGGTTAGGGGAATTCGATTCTAGAATGATCGATTGCGCCACTAGAAAAATCCGCTTAAACCAATTTTGTTGCTATGGTTTCACAGAAAGATAGGGCAAACACGGCAACATTTTAAGTTAGCTGTGTTGCTCGCCCATCGGTTTCCAAGTTGTTTTTGCCAAAGTATAGACCAACATTTGTCCACCCACATTTCGTAACGTGCATATCCGTTCGTTACCAAGTCTACAGACCATCAGTTGTTTTTTTGGACGAACATTCGTGGACACGTTAAAAGCCGGAGCTTGGGAATGGTTGAGTGGAAAAATGAATTTTTTTTCTTGCTTTGAAACTAGCCCCCTAAATCATTTTATGCTCCATTATGGTTAGAAATTACTCATTCACTTTCATTCCGCGAATAGTGAGATATTGAAATCTGACATCGGTATGGTTATGTGCCTAGCGTGGACAGCATGAAATCTTAGGAAACAATATTTCATTCAATTAGGTATTTTTTGATTACCGAGGTGCTGCAATGCAGTTCAGTGGGATGGTATGGGATGGGGCGAGATTGGTTGGGTACGTTTACAAGTTCCGAATCATTTGAAAACCTAACCAGGAAACTCCGTTCTGTAATGAACTAATTTTTTGATTGTTCGCCCGGGTAATCGACAAATCGATTGACTGACTATTCCATTGATCGATTCATTGACTAGAATGATGATCAAAATCTCATTCATCCCTTATTGTTAACTTATAGGAAAACTGTAGTGAATTTCCCGTGATGTCCGAACTATTGGAACATGGACAAGCAGTGGGACTCCGTGAAATATCAAACGATAAACGCAACATCATACCAAAACTGATTCGTAATTTGGAGCAAATTCACCAACAAGTGTTTGATCGATTCGTCTTGCTAGAACTTTTTGACCATTTGATTTATTTGCCGGATGGAATTGCCCATCTCGTGGATTGTTTGCAAGGTAAGCCCGTCAGATAAGTTTTCGTCCCGCGATCACGGTGGTTGCACTGCTTGATAGTCGGTAATATGCAATATTATTACTAATTCCGACCAGCAACCTCCATTGTGGTAGTTTCGTTGGCAGAGTTCAACATTCCAATGACCAGGTGAGTTGGAGCAACCGGAAATGTTGAAAGAAACGTCCATTTGTCCTCGTTTATTTTCGTAAGGAGAACGGACTAGGCCATGCAGACACTGGATTTCAGACACACTATTGTTACGCTCAATGCCCGTGCACTAACTGGATTTTGTAAGCACGGTAAAGGCATTTTTTCCGGTATTTCTGGGAGCTAGGACTGACAAACCAGTACCACAGTCCCCGTGTCGTGTGAAATGCTTTTCCTGACTTGGAATTGCATTTAGCACGCACACAAGGAGTGGTTTTTGTCAACAAAATGTAATATGTATGCATTTGAGCTGATTGGGACATGGAGTTCCCGGGGATGGTCAGATGACTAACATCATGACGCTTGGTCCTGAATGGGGTGCGCTCGAATCTCCTTTCCGTCAGACAACTTTTTCACTTGGAAGATCTTTGTTGACAAAATGATATTGCATTGTGATTTCATTCGAACTGGGCGAATAGATGAGATCCCGCATTTGGTAGCTTGGAAAATTCCTTCCATGACCAAAACCCGTCACTAGCTCCCGTTTGACTTCCACGCGTTTGCAGGCACGGAGGCTTTGGGGCGCATCGCTCGGAAAACCTATTGTCATTTGCTGATGTGTTTGCAAATTTTCTATCTGGGAGACTGGGAGACTTAACTAACCAGTGGCACTGTGCTGCGATTACCGAATTTCATTCAATCATGATCGATGATATAGAAAGAGGGATGGAAATAGGTCAGACATCCTTGTTTCTGGTCGCACACACACGGACGAAGAACCTGTTAAATATATTATATATATGTATATGTATATATGTATATTAATATGTATATGTATATGTATATGTATATGTATATGTATATGTATATGTATATGTATATGTATATGTATATATATATATATATATATGCATAATGCACATGCAGGGATGATTTCCAGGGTATACTTAGTAGCTGCGATGTGGTTCCAGTTAAGATGTTTTCACTTGCGGCTGAAGTTTCCAATGCGGCAAATGGAGCGCCCGAACCGTTGTTTCCAATCTGAGGTTCATGTCTGGTCGTTAGAGTGTCAATGCGCACCGATTTATGGGTATTTGCGACAATTTCAAAGAAAGATTCCATGGGAAAATGATTGTCTTTGTCAACCGTAGGGTTCGAGGATCTTGTCCCTCTGTTCCAATCATCGTGACGGTTAGTAGTGGGTGGTGCTGCCAGACTGATTTTAGCCTGCTGCGTGATTTTCAAAGTTTATTTGCGGGGTTAGTGACGCACATCTCATGCTGTGTTTCCCGCACCGGCATTCACCAAATGATATATTTCATGCAAAAATGTTTCATCTGTTTATCAGCATACTCTGCAACAGTCTTCGAATTGGAATGATTGAATTGTTTGCCATTCACACCTCTGATTAATCCTTTTGTACTCAGTATGAAATTGAAACAAGTTTTGCAGATCGATTTACTGGTTTACTTTTGTTTTCTGTACATAACAGATATGTCCACCAAACTGAGCGATTTGGAACATAAATCCCAACAATGGTCCCCGTTCTCGGACTCCTCGAGTCCAACCACCGAAGAAGTGATACAGAACTTGTTGGCTATCTCTAATCTCCTAACCCGATGGAAGCTACAACTTCGTCAATTGCAGCACGGTTTCTGTTTAGAACTATCGCTATTACGATCCGTACACAAGCGGTACAGTGCCGGCGCACCAAACTGGATCGACAGCTGGACATCACATCTTATGGATGCTTACTATAACCTCGTTCAACGTTCCGCCCTACTGAACTCGTGTTTGAAACAACACTGGCTCTGGATCGCGTTTGACGAGTGGATTCGATGCGCCGGACCATATACGGATCGGATCAGACTGGCACTTCAGTAAGCTTCCGCTGTTCGCGGCTTTGAAAGTGTCATGCCCTTTAGATGGAGGTGGAATGCACTTAGACCACCGACACGCAAATAAATTACCGTTTTTATCCTTCACCGAATGGGATTGCCATTCACAACGCGGAAGCCACATTTCAGTGAACCGCTTGTTTCGGTGTTTCCCATTCAAAGTACTGTTGGAGGTACTTTGGACACGATCTGTGGGACAAATTCCATGTCCTTTTGTTAGCAATCATCAACGTTGCCTGTTCATCTCGTCGTCTTCTTTCTCCCCTGCCACCCTAGCTCTGGCCTAGCTCCAGCGCTCACTTTGAACATAGTTCGTTCAGTCTTTGCTTTGTACTCGTACAAATTTGAGAATGTGACAGTCACAAAATTCACGAAATGGTAATTTCAGAAGCCGATTTTTGCCCTGATAATGGGGACAATACTGGTACTTTTCTTGTCGCTTTGTTGTTTTCTTCAGACAATCTGATACATTGTCACTGGAGGATGAGTCGTTGTTCACGGCAGCTTGGATTTTACTCTACGATGCCGAACTACTCGAACGGACTTATTGGAGCACAAATCGTGAACGACTTCGTGTTGCTAAGACCAGCCTACGTCGACCACCGACGGAATTTGCAACTTACTTGAAAGTTGTCCGTCGCTACGTGGATGACGTGATCATCAGCTGCGAACGGGAGCCGGAACAAATTGTTTCTCTGTTGCACAGTCTAGAACAGAGTCCACGTGATCGCACTTTCATCCGCATAAGTGATCTGATTAATCGAGCTCAATTCGGTCACGTGGATCGGTTCACCTGTTCGGATAAGTTGCATGCGATGTCACTCACACTGCGATCATTTCAGTCCCTTTGGGAGCGGCGAATGCGACTTACGCAACGCGGAATCGATGTGGCCACCAATCCGTCGTTTAGTCATAGCAGACATGGGCGATTTGTGCGCACGTGGATCACCTCGGTCAGTCTGAGGCGGGACTGGCAGGGGAAAATTATCTGCGCGCTGGAACGTTTGGCTCGTGTGTGCGAAGTGGTTGAGGTCGAACGATTCCCCGTTCGTCTACTGACGACATTCAAATCCCGATTCGTACGCGTAAGTCTAACACGATCGGTTTGTTGCGTGGACGGGAAACGGTCATGCTTTGGCCGGGTACACTTTCAAGTTAACTGCGCACTGTTTTTTTTTTTAAATTTTCTACCCCGTGGTACCGACTAATTGGAAACTGAACGGATGAGACATAGTGGACAAAGGGACCTAAACCAATGTGTCGCCACTGTGCACAAGAGGGCATATTTGGAATGCTAGTGGGCTAACGATTGGGGTACTCAATCATATCGTCTGATGTTTCAGACCATCGCATGACGGCAAATCGTTTATTCCATTCTGACAGACTAACTGGACTTGCACAAGTCCTATCTTTTTTGCCACGACATAGATCGAGCTGTCCGTCTTCCAAGCACTAAATTGTCCCGATCGGTTGTTCATACTGCGAGAGCCGGCTTGCTAGCACGTATGACGACCACTTTTTCCAGTCAAATTTAGCGTACATTTTAAGGACTGAGCTCCGAAGCTTAGTGCTGGTGATAAAATTCTCCTATTTAATCCTAGCAAAACTGCACCGAGTAAAGCGGAACTGAAACCAACCCCTCATAAACATCCCTACGAATCACAGTTTGTAGTAAATCCTCCCTCGGTAGTGATAACAGGTGGCAAATGAGAGCGAAAACTAATTTGCATCACCTTGCCTTCAACTCAGCTGACAAACTATCATAAAAACATGCGGGCATAGCGATAAAACGTGCCTCCCAAGTGCTCGACTCTTGGACTGACTGCAATTTAGCCTGGCCACACGATATCTGCATGAACCGTAGTGGAAAGGAAAATGCTTACCGTGAAACTAATCCCCACATGGTATGAACGCTCAATTCACCATTAAGAAACCATAGAATCGCTATATACCTGTTTCAGCCTTGTTAGGTATCATCAGCAGTGCATATCTACCGCGCCCGAACTGGAACGCGAACCCGGGACAAGATTACCCATTTATCGTGATCAATTTCACACTCCGTGGGTCGATATATCCTAGCGCGCCCCACAGCTCGACGGGATAGTAACCCTGAAAGTTCTTGGCTTCATGCTCATTAGCTGATCAATACATCTTGCTGGCCTATCCACCCGAGCTAACTTCCGTGTTTTTGCTACAATCTAAAGAGGTGCAAAGTTTGCCGGTAGCAAAATCCTTCGTCCGAAGCAGTTCTGTACATTTTCACAGAGGCTCAATTTTCTAACGAATTTGGTGTCCATCGAGGATATCATCTTATTTCCGCCCGGTGGATGAGAAGCATTGTTGTCCTAGTGTGGCAACTTCTTTTGACCACTCCAAATGACCAGAAAATCCCTGCCTTGAAAAGGGACGTCGGCTAATTACATATGTTATCGAGAACGCTGTGCTACTGCATGTGAGCAGTTGCATGCACTGTGGTGATTGGTGTTATTGGGATTGTAAAGGTTGGCCAACCTCTTGTGCATCTGTCACTAATAAACTTTATTTCCGGTATTTTGTATTGTTCAATTGGTATACCACTCATCAACGAGTCGGTGAGCAGAAGCGCTCTGGGTCTGTGGACAGACAGTACAAAAAATTGGGATCCGTACCTTCTGAGATTTTTTCTGTTTTTTTTTTCGCTCGTTCACGTGCCTGTATTCGCTGTGTCCTTCCATGGCACAAGGCACACGATCCTCATGATTTTAAGCATTCTTTTAGAATGATTCATCGCTAGAAACGGATTGAACAAGTTTTCTCCAACTCTTATTAGACTGCCTCAATTCACGTGTATTGCAGACTTCATAGGTAAGAATGTGACTGTAATACGGATCACGGCTAAACGTAACTTCACTATCATAGACCAATTTCTGTTCCACAATTTTCCCCAATCTCTTTCAGGATGAACTATTACGTCAAGAACAGACATTCATCGAGGCCATACACCATGCCCTGGAATTGCACCCAGTCGAATCCAGTGTGATCCGTACGGGGCTGTCAGTGTGCGATTCCCAATCCGTCGAATCCCCTTCAAGTTCCTCACTGTGCGGCACGTTGGAGGAGTTGAAGCAATTGTACAGTCGTATGGTTCATGATCCCCGTATTGGCCAGACTCCGGGAGCTGAAACGCCGCAGGAGAAATTCACTAGTTTTCTTCAGAATCGTATGCAGCAAATCGACGGACTGTGGAGATTCGTCAAACTAACCGCTCAAGTTAACTGGATTATTGGATTTTCCGGGGTTGATAGCCATAGAAATGCCAAACCTACGAGACTCGGTGAATGGATGAACCGTGTAGCTGACCAATTCTATCTGAGAGAGCATATCAACCGATACCGTATAAAACGATGTCGCGAGCTAACGAGAGAATTCGATGCCTACTGGGACAAAGTGAGTTTATCCTTTATCTTCTATCTATCTATCTATCTATCTATCTATCGCGGTCAACAGCAGCGAGCCGCAAAGTAGGGACTTTGACCGGCGGTGAGAGGAGTCGGACCCACGACCTTCACGTCCAAACGCGTCACGAACGATTCTATCCTCTTGACCGACCCCGGTTCAAATACCTTGCCATTTTTTAAGGTCAAGTTTTTTATTCGACAAATGATCATTTCACAGCCAGAAAGATTCCCCCCATCCCGCTTGGGAGTTAATTTAAGGAGTCGAACTTTTCTCATTTGACATGCAGTCTATTAATCCACCAACCCTCCCCAGTTTTATGCAAAATACGAAGAAAATGCCAAAGTCACTTCGACGGACGTCCCCCTCCGGTTGTTTTCGTGGCGATTCACTAAACACCGAAGTGGAACGAAAGTAACTCCGGTTTTTTTAGTCCTGGCACCGTCACATGGAGACGGTAAACTTCAGCATCAACCGCTTCTCGAATCATATTCAGCCGTATGGATTCAAGATCGTGAGTGCCTTGCATTGTTCGATTTTTTGGAGACAATCGAAACCACAGCTTATGAAGTAAAATCACCAGCCCCAGCAGTCGACATCTGCCTGAAATAAGTGTCCAGTGGTCGGTCAGATGAGAGGAAGGGTGTTTTGCCGAATGTTAGCGAGAAACACAGGTGACAAATAACAAAAAGGAGAGATTCAAACCGGTCTCCAGACGTGAATTCGACATTTGAGATCCAGTATTTGAGGATTTGTTATACGTTTTCGGTGGTTCATTGTTACAAAACCATGGGAGATCTAACGATGATGTTAGGAGATTCAATGAATTCCACTACACGGGGCGGCGATTGGAATGAGGAAACGGAAGCCTTGTGTCGGGTAAACCGGTCTTTCGATTCCGTGTAACTGACTAGGTTGAAGGCTGTCCTAGACGACTGAACACTAACTGTTTATACTGGAATTTGTTCTGCTTTGTCATTTTGTAAGCTAGTAGTCAGATTCTCGTGCATTACATATCCGGTATATCGACCGGGTTCGAGTTTTCCTCTTCGTTTGAACTATGCGCGACCAAAAAAAACACATCAGCTGCAGGATTTTTAGTATTCATCTACAATTTTATTGCTTTTGTATTTTCAGAATGAGAAGTTACACCTATCACCAAGTATAAGGGAATTCTCATGGACTGACGAATCCTTTGACGTGGACGCGATCAGTCTGTTCGGTGAAACGTACTCAGTTCCTAAGGGTTCATTACATCCACCACACTTGCCGACTATAGAAGCTGTTGGTGAACACATTCAGTCTGCACTGGTGACTATGGAAACGGTTTCGATGCGGCAGTCGATCAGTCCTGATCATGTTCACACCAACACTGTACGAGCATGTCCACAGCATGGGACCAACGTTGCACTCCAATGCGTGACGGAGTGGACAGAGGTTTTGCGATCAATTGAATTGGAAACAGGGAAATCAAAACGCCAAGGTCAATCGCAACTGATTGATTTGGAGCAAATATTATTCCGGTTGATGAAAATACGTACTCAGCTGTCGCCGAACAATGTTGACGTGAGTCTGGAACTTTTGTAAAGATTTTGATTCCGGATTGCCGAACAATACTGTTCAGCCCATTGAACGAATAATTCGTGCCAATCGTTAACATGGTGAGCTTTATTTTTTGCGTAGCGAGTACGTCTTTGATGATCACTCTGACCACTAGCCGACTTTGTACGGTCAAGGGTGATTCACAAGCATCATTAGTTGTCACGTAACCCTCAAATCCACTGAGGTTTCCGACCACGCGAAATGATCGGACTAACCCCCGTCAAGTTCCACCAACTGGTGCGTAAAAATGATACGAATCATTACACACAGTTGGATATTTGTTTTTTTTCTGTTTTCATAAAATAATTTGTCAGACCGAGAAAGGGGAGGCGTCAGTACTCAAAACTCTGGTAAAAACATAAATGCATGCTTCATTTGGTGTGCACGAAATTACGAGTTCAGTGTCCTGATTGTGGCGAGCATAGTTGGCGTTCACCAGTTCCAACCCAGTGTCCCAATCCTTCCAACCTTGACGATCGACCCCAACAGGCAGGATAAAACAGCTGAGTAAAAATGTTCTGACGATCTGTGTTACTCAACTGAGTATTTGTACTACTCGGCATTGATCTTTTGCCTAATCGAGATGAATAGATTAGCTATTTGCAAAATTAGCCCCTACTAATCAAGGGAATTATCACCAAACCCCTTAGATAGCGTATAGCGTGTTGAACCGTCTTTCGGTATTGAGTGACTCCGGACAGTGCACAAGTACGGGGATAGTTGGATAAGAAAATACCTGGGACGCATATCTGACGAGCGTAAGTGACTGCAAAATCGGTCCCGTTCTTGCGGGGAAATTTTGTGCTTGTGCGACTGACAACAAGAACTGGCACCTCGTTCGGTCAAAAATATGAGAACATGTCCAAAGTCTACTTGGACTAACAAGCAAGTAATACGATGACAACAATTGGACAAACCTCAATTGTGCGTAGTTCGCAACCAAGACTTGACAACGATCGATCAAAACACAAATGGCACCCGATCGCGTCAAAAGGCATGATCGTTCGGGAAATTCCAAAAGACCAAGGTAGCTAGCTAGAAATGAAAGGTCATTGAAAAGACCATGGAGAATCAGCGGTAGATGTTAACGAAGCAAATCGCGAGTGTGGGTAGCAGCCAAACTAATTTACTTGGGGGTAAGGTCATGCGGATTTGAGTGTTGTTCATGAGCTGGGTAGATTTCAAAGATGAAGGCCAATCGGGAAACAGTGACACTTGAGAGCACCGGTGAGAATGATGTGTTTAGCAAAGATCAGTTGTCCGGGACGGGTCTTCACAATTCGAACAGAGCTGGTCGTATAAAATGAACGGAAAACAACGTGCGGTTCAGCGAGGAGGCCTCGGTAACTGAGACCAGATCGGTTAGATGGCTCAAGTCACATGAAACAGTACTGAAGCCAAATGACGAGACGCGTGTTTACGGCACACTAACGGCTGGGAAACTGTTGACCACTAATCCGTCTGAGTGTTTTTTTGGAAAGTGTCAGTTGGTCGCATCAGTTCGCATATCAAGCTGTTTCATCTGGACTTTTTTTTATCTCAGTGTCCTATGGTAGGTAATTGAAACAACCACCATCTCACGAGCGCGTACACGCAAAAATGGACAAATTTAAGATGAACGGTTGTTTCCTAAATTTTGTTCGGTTTATCACACTGGGCGTCTAGCACAAATCATACACGACTAGTGTTTACAATTAGCGGATCAAATAAAACGGCAATATGTCCGGGTGACTACTCTTTGAACCCCATTTCTCACACACAAACCCGAGGTCATCTCGTTAGCTTTACACTCGGGCAACACGACCCAGAAGTTTTGCTCCTACTTGGGTTCATTATTGGTTCATATCCTCCATTGCACCCGGGGTTTGAAACCAGGTTTCCAAACCAGGCTAATCAGAATTATTGGTTTAAGTTTTGTTCCTACGTGATCCTCAATGATAGGCAGAAGTCCCCGTCAGCCACGGAAGAGAACAAGGTACATGTCCCGTTAGCTCCGGTCGAATCCCTCCCATCAAGGCAGGTCTTAACTCCCTGCAAGCTGACCCCCCGTCCTTCTGGTTGCAATAGTTGGGTCAAGAATCTAAAATCGGCGTGTATTATGGATGAATATTCCTTAAAACATGACTGAACAATCAAACCCAAATTGTGTCTCAGTTTGATGTGTCCTTCTAGTGGTCTTCCGTGTGCCACTTGTTCCATCGGATGTCCATCAGCTGTGGAGTAAGTTCAGTCATTTCAACTCTTTCCTGTTTCATTTGTTTGGGAGACTGAGAACCGATAGACAAACAAGCGTTAATGATGTGAACTGAGCGATTAGATGGAATCGAGGCGAACATCTAGACTATATCGAGCTGAGCAGTTAATCGCCCAGGCACCAGTCTGAGTTTGCTTACGAGAAATGAAGCTTTTACATTCATATGGATCTCAAAATACACGTCAGTTTAATATTTTGGGGTTTACAATGAATGCCTGTCTGGTGCAAGGGCACAGCGATGCCTTTATAATCAAGCATTCACTGTTACTGATCTAACCGGAATTCTTTAATCAATAGATTCATTTCATTTTTGAGAAGCTACAAAGTTTGCACTCTGTTATAAATGGTTCTCCAATATCAACTGATAAATCTACAAATATCGTAGCTACTGATTAATCCCGTCATGTGCGCTCCGAATACACGGATTTGCTCCTCTGGCGTACGGGCACTTTGGTGTTGTCACATCCAAAATGGCGAGTATGCTGTCACATGGCTGTTTATTAGGTGCACTAAGTTTTATCGGTACGACATCAGTTTTGCTCGAATGTCCAGGTTACGAAACCATTGTCGGAGCACTCTTGGACAACAATGGCTCTTTCCGTACTCGTCTCTCATTGCAAGAAATGTTCTTAAAGAAATAGCTTACTTTTGAATTGAAGTTGAGTGCTTCCAGCGAATTGGAACACGATGTGCCTCAGTTTCCTTGGAAGGATCATTAATCCGTCTTCATCCTGTGTTCGATAATGAGTTAAAATGGCCGATTCGTTCGGTGACGTTGGTGTAACGCTTGGTGATTAACGCCGTGTGTGAATGAGACCGTAATAAATACACCCCTCGGGTTCTAGTAAGATCGGTCGGCGAAAACTGGACGGCCGCTTGTTTTTTCGCACATTTTGGCAAGACCACCAGATCCAGCTGGTGAAGGAATGTCTTGACTATATTTCCCAGTTTTCTTCTAAATATAACCGATGTTCTGTACTCAAATCCAGTCCCGGAGGCACGGATTTTCATTGAGGCTGTCATTGATATCCCTTAAGACACCCCACCAACTACGGCCTTTTTTACCGATGATTAGAGTGACCTATATTTTGTGATTAGACAACGTATCCGTATCTTTAAGCAAAGGAGCTTCCTAAATTCCTGAATCCACGTCGTCAGTGGTCTGCTTGTGGTCTGCACACTCCCCGTTATCCACGGTTACGTATGGTCAAATTAATCAAAAAACACTGTCAGCATCGTTACCGTCCACCGATATTGAACACTATGAACGTACTGTTGCTAATCTGGAGAAGATTTGTCAAATTTGAACACCTTGCTTTATCAGTACCGCAAAGATCACTGCTACTCTGTTGCCAGACATCGTCCGCGAAAAGACAGTGAATAGGCAAAAGTAAGATATTCAACCCTTCAGTTCATGGATCAAAGCAAAAAGTCTTCCGGGATGTCAGACAAACGACAGACGGGCGGACAGACAGCCCTGACGGACAGCCGGCCCTGATGAACAGCCGGACGGACGGACAGGCGAGCAGATGGGTTGACTGGCATATGGCAAATGAACATACGTAGTTTTTCTGCAGCAACGGATGGGCGGTGTTGTTTAGTTACTAACCCGTATCACTTTTTTCTCGTTTCTATTCTCAATATCAAATACGTACCGTTTCCTGACAGATGGTCTTTTTGACTGACAGACATAAAGATCATTCTGCATACAAACGATTTTCGTGAATTTTGTCGATCGGTCATTGGTAGAAGAATTTGGTGAGGTTGTGGACCGCAATGTCGCAGACACGTGTAAGCAAATTTTCTGTCACTGAATTGGACCTCCTCATGAATGCCTCGTACGATCGTGACAACAGGATACAAGCATGGCGAAATATTACCTTTTGCTTCCACAGCACAATGATCTATTCGATAACGAAAGAGGTTCTATTTATGGATAGATATAAAATCCCGGCAGAATGCTGTTCCCGCGTCCAGTTAAATTTACAATTTCGACCGTTTAAATTACAAACGTGCATGATGAATTACTGGATTTTTTTAAGCAAATGTTATTCAGCTGCGTGGCGCTAACAGGAGTGGTGTCATGGCAATGCATTGAAGCAGCGCGTGCCGAGACATGATCAAGCCATAATGAAATTGTCCTCGTGACTGCCATATTTGGTGAGCCCACGAGGGAAAATTAGTTCGACGCCGATCAGTTCGATGGATGTCTGAATGAGCGCCTCAAATCGGGGCCACAATGGATCCCAGAATCCACTTTTCCCTACCCCGAGTCCATAGCTCACCTAATAATCTGTCCGTAATCACTGGTACTATCGATTTCCTGAAAGACGGATTCAAATTGATAGGTGCCATGTAGACGAAATAAAATCTGAAAAAATGGCTGACAGTTATACGTTGATGAAAACAGGTCCCAAAATGTGTGGATTACGCTAACTCACTTTTGTGCCCATCAAAAATTCAGCAACAACTTGTTTTCCAGCATTCTACCTTGGTCTGGGGAAAACTACCCATTGTGACTGACTGGGTCCGATCGCTGAACGCAGTTGTTGACCGGGTCAGAACTGTCTGGAATGATCTGATGCATGAACCGGGAGCGGACCTTGAATTGGCTTCGTTCATTCAACGTTGGTCCAAACGTCTTCGACTCTCCGATGCAGGCGATAGTGCCGCGTCTCACGACCAAGTCTTAGAAACTACAAATGGCCATATATTGGGTAGCAACGCGAATTCGGATGTGGATGAGACCGCAGAATTTTCGAGAAATGTACAAGTAAGTCGCAGCTTTCTCTTGCATGTCGTAGTCTTGTTCATATTCACGTTTTGGTACTGTGCTTTTGAATGTTAGAAACGAAGGGTTAACTCGCGGTTAATTTCACTGTCGCAAATCGGTTCTCATCTTATCTGGAATGCGCCTAAAAAAGAGAAAGGCGTCATCTTTTGAAAAGTCGGCATCTGCTGTTTTTTGCTGACAAATCACGTTTATTCTGTGCTAGCCTTGACACATCTCCATCGCTGGCCGTTACGTTTCCAAATCCCCAAGAACTATCGGACTGAATACTACAAAACTGAACTTCTCTCGGGAAGACGATAACGTCACCGCAGGTTTGTCACGTGTCCACCAAAGCAAAACTGAATTTCTGTGTAGCTGACGATAGTTTTTGGTCTAATATCCGTCCCACATGTGAGCTATTAATTTGGTAAACTCGCTTTTCCACAATGATCGGCGAAAGGAATCTTCCGAACTGGGTTCGTTAACAAACGACCACTGTACGAAGGCGTCCCAGAACCGAGGAAGACAGGAGCCAAATACCGAAGTGTGTACATCCGAACGGAGGTTTCTTGGATGCAATAGGGTGATTGGCTAACGCACTGTCTCGTTTTTGTCGCTATTTATGTTTCACGGTTTTTTTCAACTTATATTTCACGGCTTCAACTCACACAACCCGGTGAGCTGGATGCGTGAACTGTCGGAGCCGCAAGATTCTTGTCACCAGTATCCGCACTTCAGCCAAGATTTTACCTTCGAAGACAGTTTTTTGGATGCGAAGTTAAATGTCTCAGTTCCAGATCATTTTGCGATGATCCAAGTGCCTTGACTAGTCGTTTAAAGAGACTATGTCATAGCTCGAGAATGTTACAACACTCGTAATTCAAAAATGTTTTAGCACCAAGTTTTGCTTGCAAGAAAAACGAAACTAAATATTCCATGTTGCCTACGTGTTCTAACCACTTCTATGATGCTTATTCCAACGATCTGGGCTATCTTACGAGTAGAACACATGGAAATCAGTTTGTGAATCAATTATCCGGGAAAGAGAGAAATCGAATGTTAGTTTTGTGTCCGATGTTTATCCCATCTTATTGACAACTGTACTTGTTCACGTTTTTGTACGGGAGGATGCCGAGAGATTGAAATGGCCATTTTCCTAGGTACTTTCCATAAACTTGCAATATTTGTATTTTTTTCTATTCATCTTCGGGTCCGTTTGCCACAAATCCCAAACGTTGATATCTCCAATCACCCCCACCCATAGGTTTTTCACATTATGCAGCAATCGCTGGATGAAGTACTACAGGAAGAAGAACGGGGTCGCCGTAATCACCTGGTGCGTCCTCGATGGTTGACTGAAACAAGCGAACACTTGGATCATATCCTCATGTGGCTTCCAATCACCGATCTGACGACCTCTGAAACCGACTGTGAGGAATGTCGCGTGGCTCGGTTACACGTCCTGTTGGACATTTTCGAATTGGAAGCAGAGAGCAATTTGAGAATTCGTGTTCCACCAGTCGGCCGAAATCTGGCGACTCAGTTGAATGTATTGAGTAATTGTCTACAACTTTACTTACGAGAGAAGGTCAAGGTAAATGATACACTGTGTTCGCTCATGGGCCGTAGCTTACTGCCCTTAGGGACCATATCTTCTACCATGCTACTTGGTCTTAAATTGTCACCTGTTTGATTGCCTTATCAACAGTGGATCGTAGAATAAAGGAAAGAAGTTGTTTGTGAGGTCACGCATAGGTACAAATCCAAGCTTGGACCCAATCTATGCTTAGCACTGCGAGAATGCTCGCCTAATTTGCCCATGGTACCTAAAACTCTGCATGTTCAATGTTCGTGACTATCTTCGCTTGGCTTCAAGTCTCAGATTGTAGAACACTTGCTGTACTGAAGGACCAGGTGGTATATCGACGTTTTGGTTCGAAACCCACCGGAATCAATGAACCTACTGAGCATTCATCATGTCTCCCAAAACATATCCAATCAAAAATATAACCATTGTGCTATTTTATTCTGGAGTCATAATTCTCCAACCAACCTGAAATTCATTCGCCCATGGGATGTATAAAATCTTGTCATATAAAAGAAACGATACCGTAATTAGCTCCACCCAAAAGTGCGCAAATAGAAACGAACCCGGAACGACAATGACCTTGAACAAACACTAAATGTTTTCAATATAGGATTGTACACCTATGTTCCGTTGGTCTGTTGCGCGACAGTATGCGAACAGGGCGCCTTTTAAGCTCCTATCATACGCTGTATGACGGTCACACAAACGCTCCCTGAGGTGGACACCGGACACGTTGCTTGAATTGTACCTCTTTCGAGAAGGAAGTTGGGAACACATCGAGCAATGTGTTGACGACAGGTATCGAGCGGACTTCATAACCCCAGTAAATGTGCCCGGGGTGACAGTAATGCAAACGCTTAGCAACTTACCATTTGTCGCATCCGTGATTCCTGGTTTGAGCAACGTTCGGCTACACCAATTTCGTCAAATTAAAACAAATGTTTACTCCTTACATCTTTTTCCTGCTAGCAATGTTTCATATTTTCTCTAACACTTGCGCATCTGGTTCCATTGGTCTGAGCTCAACCTGTTTTTGGATGCACTCTGCCGGCTACGTGTTCAGGTGCATCCAGTCAGATTAGTAATTACGTTATTGCGGGAAGTCCTTGGTTTCATTGATCCCAAACACTAAAGCAGAACGATCTGATTAAAATTTCACGAGAAGATCATAGAGGGAAAGTGTGAAATTTGTAATTATTGAGATAAAAACTTTTGATTTGATTATCCGGACAAACGCACCGAGGGAGGACTCGAATTTATTCATGGCTTCCGATCACAAATGTTGTATGAACTATGTCGAGATTTCGTCACATGTTCGTCGGCGAATAACATGAAACTGTGATGAGCTCTCTCCTTGTTCAACAACCATGGGGGATGGTCATGAGTGCTGAGAAATACTTCTGGGACGCGCGGATGAAGTCAGCAAATTGTTTGGCTGGTCACCGTCCAAAGGTGTGCGGTAAGGCCTGTAATTTGACGATATCAGACTGGCCAGTCACCCGTGCAAAAAAGCGCAGCCCATGCTGGTGAGTCTAGGGCTCCTTTCATGTAATGACTCTTTAAAAATCTCTAAAGGATGACGTTTTAAAATAAAAGGGTTTAAAAAGGGAACTGAATGCCCACCAAAATTAGTCTAGGTCAGATGCCGAGGTAAAATAAGTAATCTACAGTCTAAAATGCCAAATTCTAACCAACCTGGCAACTAGTAGTGTAATTTGCTTCAATTCAGCACTACTATCAGGGCATACAAACTGGCTTTCTTTGATTTCAACACTGATTAAATTGTTCACCTCAATCACGATTACCCTTATCAGTTGACTGGCAGTATTTGGCTGGTACAACGTCAACGTACGTGAGGAGATGCATTATGCCAAGCCCTGGTTAGCCATTGTTTGTCCTACTGTATTCCACTACATGCGACGCATACACATGCTTGGCTCTGTAGTCTAGGACACGGATGAGAAACTTAGTGGTACTTGGTATGCAACTGTCTCATGCTTGTTCGAAGTCACATCCAACTCACCCCAACTGAAATGTGAACGTCAACAGACGATTGCCAGTCGATTGTCCTAGCAATTGACCTACTCGACTGGCTGTCAGAGATTTATCGAACTTCAGTGCAACAGGACGCGGCAATCATCCGCCGCAGATTGCCTTGGGACGTTGACCGTTGCCCACTGTTTTCGATTTCGGTAAGCAGGATCTCACTGCGGCAAGCTTACTCGTAACATAGGCATTAGAGGTGGCAATTAAATTAAATGGAGTTCCTTTGAGACCTATTCTCGACATGTGCAATTCGTCGTATCACGCTGTGGCAAAATGGGTGACTAGGTTGCTGGAACCCGTCAGATAGAAGATGGCAAGATATCATAGCCTCAAAGACATTTGGGCTTATCGATTTCGCGGGAGAGTTAACTATGAAAGGCCGAAGCTTTCTTTTTTTATGTCACCGCCCTTTTTAGCAACGTTCCGATCACGGAAACACTCGAATGTCTGTGTGACAATATGGAGAACAGTGGGTTAGCGATAAGTCTTCCGATAGAAGACTTGGTATAACTACTGTTCTTTTGTACCTACAACGTCCTGTTTAAATTTAACAATCAAATTTACCGCCAAATGGATGGGGTATCAATGAGGTCCCCATTGGGTCAATCACTTGTCGACCTTTTCATGTCAAAGCTGGAAATTGGGCCACGCGAATCGTCAATACAAACCCTCTACTTATGCAAACGCCATGTGGATGACATCTCCTCTGTACTCACCCCTCGACGAGAACTAATCGACAGCTGAAGAAGTTCAACTCGGCTCACACGTGAGTACGAATCGCTGAACTGAGCTTGTTCACCGACTTGTGTTTTCTCGATGTGCTTACTGCGGCGAGCTGCTTTGCCGGTAGAAGGTCAAGTTTGCCTGTTAACCATCCCATAAAGAAAGGGGAGAACAATTGTGTAATGCTTATTTGGTTTCACCAGTGACCAGCTGGTCAACTGGTCGACATCGTGACATCGCATCCTAAAGCTCGCGGGTTCGGACCCTCGCACGGCCGATCAACTCCTCCAGCCCATTAGCAGCCTCTGATGGCCCCAACTGCCCTCGTGTAAGTGTCGTTGATTTCACCAAGAACTGGAAGGTTATTCCGTGAAAATGCCCCCAAATCATTGTTGATTTTCTCACTAGTCAGAAAGCAGCGATATTGGTGCAACAGTACTATATCACCATTGCTCCGTATAACCATGTGTAGAATTCGACACATATAAGCTTTTATAGGATATGTTTTGTTTTGTTTCGCGGCTGCATTAATAATGCAAGGGAACAGAGATCAATTTGGTGACCACACACACACACACACACATACCATTGTCTGTCAACACTGTTCCGTTGATTTTGTATACTCCATCATTTGTGTTGCGTGTTTTTGACATTAGGCCTACCACTGCCAAACTAGGAGGAGTCACTAATCAGAAGTTTAACGAATAACCCAAAGCCGACCTACAAGTCGTCTGTGAGACACCGAACAAATCAAAAAAAAAAAATTCACTGTACCCAATGGGCGTAGAAAAAGGTTCGATATTCGGTATTCGGTTAAACGAGCACGAATATGGAGTCTGTTGTTTCGAAAATCCTTTGATTCGGCACGTGATCGCAATCAGTGTGATATAGATTTCCAGGCAATCATATAAATGAACTCGATCGATTTCCGGTCAGCAAACTTCGAAATTGTTTCGATTTGATCTTTTTGCTTAGTTTTCGTGGTTCAAGCAGTGCGAAACGTTGGTTGGATTCTATTATGCAGGTCCGGATCCTGTTGGTTTCTAGAGTTACGAAGCGTGGATCTATTCAACCTGTGACACCTGAGGTCGTTTCATGCAGATTGGGAAATTAGTTAGTTTTTCCCCAGGTTTTTGTTATTCGTTTAGATGCGTGTTTTTTGTTGTTGAGATGTTCGTGCTCCTCGAACGACTGCCGTTCTACCGAAGACCAGTTTCGCAGTTCTTGAAGAAAATCCGCACAAGAGCTTAATTCGTATGATCTTGACATCCAGACTCACGGTGACACAGGGATGGGACAGAAAACAGCCTTTTTGTAACAGGACCGATAACTGAGATTTGAAATCACTCGCATTCCCCGTATTCGCTGTTTTTACGTTTCCTTCTTTGTACATTAACGTTTCGGCAAGTGCAGCTGTGATTGTTTGGTGCCCGGGCAAAAAGATAATGACACTGCTAGTGTACAAGTATTGGCTTAACGTGATGTTCATTATGGGATAGAAAAAAAGAACACATGCGCGAAGAGATGATCCCCCATTTCTTGCTTCTATTCACCCAAATCACCTACCAAGGTTGCCCCGCAACGATCTGTTTTACCAACAGTGTGGGATGGACTTGTTGATCGGATCGAGACGATACGAACTCGAGCCAATGTGGTCGAACAAGCTGGTCGCGTGTTCCGCCAACTTCACCAATTTGCCTTGGAATTGCTCGAGCAGATCGCGCTCATCGAACCGCGAAATCCCGTTCGCACGGAGGTAACCGCAAGATGTTCCATGTTTTCTCCTTGTTCGATTACAGACCACATATTGCCGACAGATTTTTAGTGGTTATTAGGCAAATAGGCACTGTAAGAATGCAATTTCAGTTCAGCTTCCAGTTCCAGCAACATTCAGTCATTCACAGATGGTAGTCAGAATCCCCATCACTTGTCATGAAACACAAATCCGGTAGGTTCTCCCAACTGCTAACACCAAACAGCCTGCCCAACACTGTTTTTCCGACTGCATCCCACCCATCACTTTCGTTAGTCAACCTTGTCTTGATACTGTTAACATGCGGCGCACCACATATATGTAACCGTACTAGTGGAATGATGATGTAACTGGGAACAACCAGTCTGTTCGTTGTCTTGTCCTTTGTTGGCATAAAGCGTATTTTTTTCTAGTAGTGAACTGTATGCAATAATGCAGAATAGCTTATCAGGTTCAGCACTGTGAACCGAGATTTGCACGTATCAGTAGTCTATATAGCCTAGCAAATCAGTCCCAACTTTCCAAACACATTGCGAAACAACACCGTGTGACGTACGCACTCGTCACGGCCAATGCAGGCTGCCCCACGGGAATAGTTGGGTGAGTATACACAGAATGAGGAAATAGTACAGTACCCGGCGCACTATTTTTAAGGCATGACTGCACGAGTGACTTTGATGTAAACAGGATTTGCGTGTTGGCTTCACGGACCGTCTTGTCGACAGCGCCGGACTATTTGTGATAGATGACGTCTGCTGGAATGTCATCCTTAAAAGTCAAGCTGACGTACGGGGTTTTTTTCTACCGTTGCTTTCCTATGTCGTTCCTCAGACTGTTCCGTGACTTTGCCAATAAAATGTTCAGGATCAGCGTCGGAAACGAAGCTCCTCCTCCGTGGTATCTTCAGTGCACTTTTTTCGCGCCCTGTTGGCTAAGCAGCATATAAGGTTTCGTTTTGCCTTAAGTGACATGAAACTGCTGAAATGAATATACTGGCTGTTCCATGTATTTCTTTTATGCGGACAACCATGCGGATCCATCCACCCGACGACCTAGACAAATATCCAGGATTGTAATTTTGTCGTTTTTTCCTCTTCAAGTGTGAATTGGACATTCCTGTGGGTTTTGTTGAATGTGTGTAGCGGATGTCTGATATCGATGGTCTCGTCTACCAAACAAATGATGTCGTCAACTCAACGTTTGTAAGGTGCAAACTGTCCGATCAATGGAGTTACGGGGTATTCTCGAGTTCCACCACATCTACAGCTGCGATTGGATGCAGTCGTCTTCACGAGCCTCCGTTATGTGCCCAAAAGCAGTTCGTACAGAAAATGCAGCTTCCCGGGCTCACTCGCCACCTGAAAATCTCTCAATTTCCTTACAAATCGGCGGCACGGGCGTGTATCGCATACCCCGAACTCAGTTTCGACTGTCATCCGCTTCACATACACGCACAGGCCACACACACACACACACACACGCAACTGCGGCCAGGTTTTGACTATTAGAACTCACACACTCCATCGGGTTGAGTCTATTTGGCAAGACCGTGCGAGCGAAGCGTGCGTGAGCAACGTGTGGAAATGGCAACTGCGCTGGCCGAGATCCGGAAGAACAAATCCTCGTTCCGCTAGTATCCCGTATCGACGTTATCGTCTACCACGTAAACCGTATCGTCAACATAACGTTTACAAAGTGCAAACTGTTCGACCACTTGATGTGACGGGTAATTTCCGATTTCGCCATGAATAATATGCCGGCGAACACGGGGCTCCCGAGACGATCTCATTGCTACGCCATTTATTTTACAATAAATCTCCCGGCTAGATTTGAATTGGACGTTTTGTGTGCATATGAAAAGGAGCCGCCTCAGTCTATTCATCGGAACATCTATGTTGATGGTATTTTCAAGAATGGACGCACACAAACAATTGATTGTTTCACTGATCCGTCCGTGTATAAACAATGAAGTGACAGCGAACGAGAACATTTGCTCTCATGAAAGATTTGGAGTTCTGACGCTTCTCGCGAAATGGAAGATGCAGACTATGTTTTGAGAATGCTAAACGCATCAGTTAGCCACTTTACCGTCATCTGATCGGGCGAGTTGCTCACGTCTAGGATGATTGGGTCTCAGTCACCCATTTTTTTGTGTGTACTCTCGCCAGACCGTATGGTCTCGGGCTAATCGTCTCGATTGGTCGTATCCGTTCAAACGTAGCTACATCGATGATCCCCTCTTGTCTCAACAACCGTATTTTCTTGCCAATCGATATATCTATGTGAACCTTTTTCTTGTTTTTTCGGTCGAGTTAAACGTGAACTTCGACGGGAATTCACCTTTTCTCTGTGTGTGATCGTTTTTTTTGCTGTGAATTCCAACTTCCGCGCGCACATGTCTGGTCTTGATAAAATAACCTTTCGCTGGTCTGCAATTCCTTGCTTGTTCCGATTGATGATTCGATGTTTTTGAACTGGTGGCAGGTTCTAACCAGATTAGTCTCCAACTCTCGCGACGATGATGGAACTACGTTTGTGATTTGCGCCAAATGGGTCTGAGATTCGACTCCCACGTTCAACTGTTTGCTCTTATCAAAACTGCGGTTTATTAGTCTCCCTCTCATTTGTTGTGAATCATATTTAATGTTAAATATTGGCATGATTTCGAATAAGTGAAAACGAGCCTGTTCCTCACACCGCATTGTTTCTCAAATTAGTTCCAACTTAAATGTGCCATGGAAAGACGTGTCTCGTTGATCGACATCCAAAACGAGTTTAAATTGGCTCATTTTGTAAGTCGCCTGTGTGTGTGTGTGTGTGTGTGTGCGTGCGGTCAGGTCTGTTTGCATGGCACAGGATCGATCGTCGACCAACGGCACATGCTACTTGTCTGCCGCCCAAGTTCATCTATAGTATCAGAACCAAATGACGTAAGGAGTGTATCGAAAAATCGATGCGCCATTTACCAACAACGCTGTGTTATTAACATTATATCATTCACAATATTCACCTATAATAATTTCTCCTTTCGCGAACCGTTTATTAATGGTACGGGGGACTTCGATCGGTAAAGTCTGTAGGACGGGGATTGACCCCCTACGAGCGGTATTCGAACTGAGGATATGTGGTTCTGGATTATTTAACCGTTGAACTATTTGTGGTCCCAGTAATGGCCACAACACATGGTAATTCAAATAAAGGCAGACGAGTGAATGCCACTCTGGGATTATACCTCAGTTTAGAATAACATTCGACTTTGCTTTAAAGAATGACTAAAAGCAATTGGTTTTTTGAGTCAACGACTAATTGATCGTTTGTGAATTCACGTGCTCGGTCGTCTTGTGATCGAAATGCCCTTGACGAGAAACAGTAAATTGCAATACTAACGATCAATCATTGGCCAGGCTTTCCTGTACTTCGGTTTTCCTCGCTAATAAGCTAAGTGGTACTGTTTATTTTTGTATTCCACGGCATCAGTCTCATCTGGTGATACTGGAGCCCAATTCACAGGTGGAAATAACGGCTCACAGTCCCAAAGTTTGGAAACCATTAGCATTGGTAAGAATCAATAATCAAATCTGTTCCTAGGTTCGTAGTTGTCTTTTGATTAGGCCACCAGGAGTGGTGGACCTGATTGGCTTGACTCGACTTGTTGGGGGCCCGTTTAACGTTCCAGGTTTTCGATTTTTAAGTAGGATTAGCTAAAGAATACTGGTTGTATAAATTAGGACTTAGAGATTGCCCATCGATCTTTTTAACAACAAAACTGTGTACGGGCATTTTTTAGTCACACGGACATCTCAATTATTGGCAACAATTAACGAATCCACCTTCTTACTTTCTCCTCGAAATAGTGTACTACCATTTCACTATACAATACAAGCAGCCTGACGTCAGTTCGGGAGCACGTTCAGACAGGGTGTCATATTGATGAGTTTTTGATCCAGCCAAGAATTGGTTGTATTGAGCGCATGAAAATGCGCGAGGACACAAGACGTCGAAGTGTACAGTGTACGACTTGTCTTTGAACTCTGTCATGTCAGGGTTCGCACATAGCTCGTGAGGGATTCAAAATTCTGTTCGTCAACACATTAAAACACTGTTTTTTTGGGAGTACTCTCCTGATTGACCGGCCAGCGGTGGCCAAGCGGATAAGGTCGTGTGAAGGTCGCGGGTTCGAATCCTCCCACCGCTGGTCAACTTCCCAACTTGGCAACCATCTGCTGGCCACGGCCCCCTTCTTGAAAAATGATGTACATTGTTGTTTCAGTAATAAAGGAAGTAAAAAGCAAAAGATAAAAGAGTATCTACTAACGAGTGCAATTATCAGTTGCTCCTTACCGATATAGCACTTTCTGAACGTATCCCAAGCGAGTGTCGCAATGGGAACTGTGCGAGCAAAGCAGATGAGGGCAACGACCAAATAAGAACCGATCCGGGGCCAAAAGCTCTGTTCATACAAACGGTCTCACCGTCGGGACACTGACTCGTCCCAACTGCGGTAATCAGTCTGAACCGGGCAACTGAAGTTTACCATTAGGATTTTTGGTTTGGTATTTCCGACCTGAGCAGTTTGCTGTGTGTGAAGATCCGGAGATTCAAACAGGTTGTCTGAATGTTTCACATCTTTAATATTGACTATTTTGCTTCGGATGACTGACTTGATTTACGCGTATACTGTGAAACCCAAACACAACTGACATCAATACCGCAAGTCTAGACACTCAAACACTCTCCTAATTCAATTCGAAATCGGCACATTGCCCATTAGTCATTTCCACAACGGTGCATCTCTCCGGTCTACCGAATACGATGCGCCCGCCGAGAGACGGCGAGGTTTTATGGTTTGCATAGACCGATCGTGCTGGTTGAGTGACAGGGCTCAAGACCGTGTTCCCAGACCGTTCAGCTGTAAGCAACTTCTCGAAGTGGGAGCCTAGACGTTTTCTTTTATCTTTTTACTTCCTTTATTAGTGGAACAACTACGCACATCGTTTTCTCTAACGGGACCGCGGCCAACACAGAGCTGCCAAGCGAGGAAGTTGATCGGCGACGAGAGGAATTTGAACCCGCGACATTCAGGCTGAAACGCCGAAAACCTTATGGGTCTGACAACTCCCATTTTCCCGACTAGACGGTCCTTCCAAATCCCAGCCATCTAAACTAGCATGTTTATGCCTCATGCCAAACGCATCTTTAGTGGAAAGGCTCACAATAAACAAGTGAGGTTGATTGCCAGATACAAGGCCAACTCGATTAGTTTCTGTGTGTATTTTCCGAATTCACCAGTCGAATCATTTCTCGGGAATTAACGGAATATTGAGACCAATTTCGTCTCCGGCAGAAGCAGCACAATTGAATTGTATGTCCTCATTTATTTTGTTTTCTATTTTATCAATAGTCGTGAAGATTTTTCCGAAAATATCCGCGCCAAATGCCAATCGAGCATCCCTTATCGACTTCGAAAGTTTATGAAATCCACTTCTCTCCCCTTGTCTCATTCTTGCAGGAACTTGGAGCTGCTTTGATCGCACTAGAGAATGATCTGCATAGTATCACACCAGATCTACAACCTCTCAGCAGTCCGGTTCGTGTGACTCACCAGTTTTGGCAACGTCAGTTGAGTCTGATGCACAAACTAATCCCACCCTGTGATTCGTGGAGGTCGAATCACTATCCATCATTGGATATTTCTGGACGCTCGTCATCCGTCACAGTCCATGATCAGTTGAACTACATTTTGGCCGAAGTGAATCACATTCAACGCGCTCTTACCGAGACGCTTATTCGTGGATTGAATACCCACGTGTTGGATTGCAAATTCGACTTGGACTCCGATCAACAGATCATCCCGAGAATTACCTACGATCTGTGCTTGAAACTCCCGAGCGATTCCGATTTGAAGCACGTGAGTATGTCCGCGGCTGTCTAGTGTGCCGATAAACTGGCAAATCTCTCATACATCCATGTGGCCGACCGAACTCTACTCGGATCTCCCCCAGTCAGTCGGTCGATCATTTTTTCTCTTTTTCTCTACCTATCTGTGTCTGTGTGCGGATAGGCAGTTTCAACGACTGCAATCGACGAAATGCGTGGCAAGTTTTTTCTTTTTCAAAATCCATCCCCGTAAGTTCTCACACGAACTGAGCTGCTGAACCGGACTTGTTACCTACCTGTTTAAGCAAATAAGCCTTTATATCTATTCTGTTGTCCAAAATGTACTTCGCCATGATATGAACCTTAGTCATTGTGCATTGCTCAATGGCATACGGGAGTAGGTTATTGATGTTTCGATCATCATGGTTAAACTTTCTCAATATTGCTCTTACAACTCATCGAAGCTGAACTGATAGCCCAAATCAGTTGTGCGCTGAACAGAATGGAAAAAAGTACGTCTCCGTCTCTGAGTGTTTATGCTATTTTGTATTGCGTTATATTGCGTTAGATTGTACGGCACTTTATTTTATGGTATTGTATTGCACAAGTGGCTCTTAAGTTCATTAGAACATGCAGTTTTGTAAAAATTTGTGAGGTACCAACAGTGATACCTTGGCAGCAGGCCAAAGTGCAGTCCGGTCACAGGAATGGGAACGAAGTCCCCTCACGAGTTTGTTCTTTTGAATCGGAACGGTTGTCGGATGTTACCGTCATTCGGGATTAGAAATCGCCTACTTAATTGTTTCCGATGTATCCAATGTGGACGGAATACTGATGGAGGTTACCTAATCTAGATCTATGTCATAATGGATATGTGAACCGATTAATCTCAGCACCTGTATTTCTCATTTGTCCAGTCTTGCTTACGGGGTTCAGTTGACGAGGATGTGAATCACAAAATAAACAGGCTAGTTCGTCAATCCGCGTTGTCAAAATTACTTCGTGTAGGTCGTTCTCGTTATACTTGACTGGTTTATCTCTTGGCGCGTTTTGTTAGTCCTCACGACCTACTGCTAGCCAGAAGGACCGCGTGCAAGCATTGCATCTGTTCTTTACGTGTGGCGTCATCCTTGCACACGTTGGTCGATTCTTTTGGGTAGCGACGAAGTCAGTGCCCGTTTATCCCACCGCAGACGGGCCGAATACGAGTTCAGATATCTACCAGAGCGTATGAATTTTCTGTGAATCTGCGAGAGTCGTTTACTTTTACCCGCCAATTAGGGGATATGATAACTATTCCAGTACTTTCTGCCTCATTGTGTGGGTCAAACTGACCTGCGGTGGTTATCGCGGTACTTAAGACGCCCGACGCACCGACGATATCACCTAGACAGTTGCTGAAACGTTTGCGATATGCACACTATGCGGAGCCATCGGAACCCCATAAAATCCAACAATTTTAGTCACGACAAACACAAATTCCAATACTACTGAGAAATCTCTAATTTCCAGTTCTCTGAACACAACACACATTGCGCACGTACCAAACGAAGAAAATTCATTCTCATGATACCTTTTCCAGTAGTATTTTCTACTCATTTGATCTCACTATTACTGCTTCACGAAAGCCAGCGCTTTTATTGAACCCATGTGTATCAAAGGTGGAAGACTACGTACTTTGATCATTAGGTCGAAAAATAACTCGTGGCATCCGTGAGAGAGAGAAAAAAAATCGTCGACCAGAGTTGAGCAGTTTAACAAATATTTGATGGATAGACCGTTGGTCTCCGCCTCGGGTGTTTTTCTCATGGGTCTGAGAACAAAAAGCTTCGGTGAATAGGTTGCATTTTTTCCAACCATTAGTCACGTACCAACGTGTTCCAGTTTCGAATTCTAACTCACAGCATCACCTGAAAAAAAACAGATCAGAGGACGAGAAGTGCCAAATGGCCAATCTCTGAGGTACAAGTTAAGAACCGGTGAATAAGGGGAACGATTTCGAATGCAAGAACGCTGTATTGAGCCATATCACCATCTCGTGTACCCAAACCTGGTAGTCTGACTGGACCTACACGAGGCAGTCTGTTAAGTGAGGTTTTCCTGACTTTGCTTTATCATCGACTGGCCACCTTGACTCGTCCTCCAACCGCTGCCTGTCTGTGACAAGGATGTGGGACGTGGCAGTCGTTCTATAGGAATGCCCAAAGCGTACCCTATTCACCTTTATTGTCTCCTCTCCAGACTGAACCCTGGGGTCCATTATCTTATGCTTAACCTCTGAGCTGCTTAGAAAGTTCCGAGAATAGTTATGTTTAAAACACTTTCCATCCAAGTCAGAACAAGAAACTGTACTGAATCCATTTTGACCACCATTTACGCATGTTGTTTCAGTCAACTGTTGGCTCGCAGATAAACAAATAAATTCACATCTTCATAGGGATCTCATAAATGCTGATAAGTAGTACGCAGGATCTGTTCTCCATGCTTGACTGATTGCCCACCAGACTCTATTTTTACTCGTTGATTTCAGGCTCGGGAAGCACTAGACTCGAAATTTGCTCCTATTAGAGCTTGTCAGTGGTGCATGTGTCCAGCAACAACGACTGATCTAGATAGTAGCAGTATTAGTGTTTCGCTTCCCATTTTTTCGTACTGCAAATATAGTTGAAAGTATGTGGAATCTCCGATGGGAATTGGAGATATTTGATTGGGTGCAGCCTTACGAAACGCGTGAACGTGACAGTAGGTCGAATTTAGGGACCGAGTTTGGCGACAGCATGGTCACCTAACTGCTGGCTAGTTCGTTAGAAGAGCAAGCCCATTTGTAAATTGAATTACGAATGGTCCCGCTTTTGTGCTACCACATTATACTATACTGCGTCTACTTCTGTTCACTTCTGTTCAATTCGGAGAACCGCTAGGCGTGAATCGAGTGTGGTACTAATAATCGTCATTGCTCAGAAAGCAATCTCCGGGGCTCTCGAAACCACGAACGGTATGCGAAAACTGAGCAACAGTCTTAGACTGTTCCTGCTTTGTCTAACTAGAAACAGCACTATGATATCATTCGGATAATCAGGTTCATGAATAGAGAGGGTGAATCGCTTTCAAGAAACGCAGTGGTTTTTGTCGGTTACTCAAAACAGTGGACATATGGTCCGGAATTCAGGTTTTCGAAGTACGTTGTATGTTACGCGTTTGTTATGCGTATCTGATTATTGCAAATGACCGCTACAGCGGTAGTGGGTCTCCTGGGAGATACTGTAATTTGTCCATGCACGTAACTTGCAGGATTGTGAACTCACCACCGTTTTTAGATGTAACGCCCGAAATCAATGAATGAGTATACGAACATAATTAAAGTTGATCAAATGCGCCTGAAACTGTATAATATTAAGTAAAGCGCACAAATTGGTTTTCTTGGTCGTGGCGTTTGGGCGTGAGGGTTGTGGGTTCGAATCCTCCCACCGCCGGTCAACTTCCCCCACCCGGCAGCCCTCTGTTGGCCGCCGCATCGCTTTTCCCGAAAAATGATGTACGTTGCTGTTTCATCAATAAAGGATGTGTAAAGATGAAAGATTTCGTAAACGGGAATGTTTTCACACCCAAATTATGTGCCCTGTCCATTCGGCACAAAAAGCTGATCAGTCAATTACTTTTCATGACGCAGGTTTACTCACAGCTGTCGCACTTGCGTCGACTTTGTAACGAAGCCTTAACGCTGACCAATGCCGATCGAGATGACGAGGCTTTTGACGACCCCGAGGCCACAAAGGGAGACGATGCGGGATCCGATGCGAACGAAACTGTCGGTCTTATCACTCAACCGGCTGAAGTTCGAAAAGACGACCCGTCCGTGGTGTACGCGCTGGGTCTGTTGAAACAACTACAGGCTGGAGTCAGGTGCTCCAGGACAGAATTGCGACGGCGCGTGAGATGTGCGGTGAATCAAACGGAGAAGATCCAGGAGATCGTTAGGAATCTGTAAGTTCACAAATTTTTCACAGTTTCAATTATTTTCCAGCCTACGGATGCTGGTTTCTTCCCGTAGTTTTAAATACAATTTAGTTTGGAGACGTTTTGGATAGTTATTAAGTTATATCTGAATAGAATGTGAATATAAATGTGGGTACGCCTGAACAGAAGTGAACGGTAAAACCCGAACAAAATTGAAACAACTGAAATTCGTACATGAGTAGACCAGAATTAATCGATTTCTGTAGAAAAGCAAACTGGTACAAGTTTCGATCAGTTCTCAGGTGCGCCAAAATGCTCTCGTCTCGATCTCTACTTCGTAGCACCATCACCTTCAGTGAGCAAGAGAAACAGGAATAGTCAAAGATCGATTGCAAATTAACGGGTGGGATATAAACATAAAAAAGAGAAACTCCGGCTGCTAGAACGTCACTGACTACGGCATGGAGCCAAATCACCTGCCATCTCCAACCGTCCATCTCGGGAGGAGGGGGGATTCTGGCCTGGTAGTCCATCTCGACCCATGTTCCAATGATTACCTCCCTTGGAGATCAGGATATAACGAACCAACTGTTCTATGGGTATACCTAAGATTTGCCCAGAACAGGGACGGTGTAATACATTGGTGGATATTAATGTGAAGCTCAGCGTTCATAACTCCATGAAAAAGTTGACTGGAAATAGAAATAACGTCACTACGTCTTGTACCACGCTGCTTTAATCTGTGAACTTGAAGATACATTATCTCCCTTTACTAATGCTGATAAAACGGAATCTATGTGGATCGGAATACGAACTTTTCCGTTTGTGCAAATGGACCGTTGTGGACAAATAACGTAGCGCAGTCTTTTTGTATGTACCATAAATCTAGTCACGATGGTCATCGGTGGTGCTCAGGCGGTCAATACCACGGTAATTCAATTCGAAGGTCGCGGGTTTGATCCCTTCCACCGCCGAACCGTTTCGCGCACTTGGTAGCCCTCTATTGGCTACAACCCCCTTCTTGAGAATGATGTACCTCGACAATTTTTTAGAAAATAAAGTGGGGATAAAAGATGTGATCACCCGGCCATGGTGAAATTGGACATTCGGTTGCTGATTCCAATGTATTTTGCCCCTCCCTCCATCCCTCCTAGTTAGCCAGGTATTTTTAACTTACACCGTAATAATTGACACAAATCGGGAACAAGCTGAGGTGTCTTGGTTCAATAATCAGCTTCCCTTTTTTAAGCGGCTCTCATTCATTGGTTTTAGTTTTTCCGGATCGTTTGATTTCGATCAATTGGCACCTCATCCACACGGTTTGATTGTGATACTACCAACTGCGGAGCATCTTGTATCTCTATACAAGATGGTCAGTTGCCCGATATCAGACCAAATTTCGTGGAGGATAAAGGACCGAGTTGGAATTTGCACGTGATCATTGTCGTTCAGCAATAAACAGCAGGGAAAACCCGACTGACTGCCATCTTCCAGAGTTGCTATAGAAAGAGTAAATATACAAAGTGTACATGAAGTTGATCCACACAGGAGAGAAAAGAAGAGAATCCCGTGGCAACCAGAAGGCGGAACGCATTTTACATTTTTCAGCCATTCCGATTCGGCGGAAAATCACATCACCATTGATCAGTGTTCGCTGTCATATCGTTCAACGTCTCAAACCAGGTGGTTGACGGGCTTTTGGACCTCAACCATGGTGAAGTGAGACACCTGCTTCATCTAAGTTCACTGTACATTTTCTCATTCCACGCTTCCACGTCATCTGTTAACTTTCATGTGGCTTCTTACACTCCATGGGAGGAACGGAAAATAGGACACGGCACGATAGACGAAGGTTCGTCATACGCAACACGTGACCCAACCAACGAAGTCATTGAGCTGGATGAGCTCTGACGGAATATTTTCATAACGAGTGTTTTCCCATCCCGCACCCAAGGGATTCAGCTGCAAAACGGATGGAATTGTTCTTAGAATACGTCATTTTTTGCATTCCATAATTTCAGTTAATTTAAAAACTCGTTTATTTCTAGTTGCTTCCATCTTGTCAGTTCCAGCTAGCATTCTTCTTTTGTGCTGAGATCACACTTAAATTGCGCGCTGGCTGCCCAGCTACTGATAAAAGTGACCATGATCTCATTGTTGTTTACATAATTCACGTGAGAATAGCCTCTATTTTGTGACTGTCTGTGTGTCTGTTCATCTACTCGATCCTTCTTATTCGACCACAGATCGGAGCATGTCAACGAGGCGGGCCTGGCCGAACATCGACTGTACTCGGCGTTGCCTAATCTGACCGGGCGTTTCATGGACGAACTGGCCAAAGCTGTGAGTGAGCTCGAAGTACGCTGGGCTCAAAGTCGTCTGGATTCATCTGCGCCCGTCGAAACTCAATCGCAGATTGGCGATCAGCTTAAGGTGAGTGGAGAAAAGAGTAAAACACGTTGGTCTGATTGGTTTCGCTAATCCCGGTTGGGTAGAGCCAACCACAATTTCTTTCATCCCGGTAGCATTCCAACTTACGCGTGAACATTATCCACGATTTCGCATTGCGTGTCCTTCTCCGGCTGGCCTGCTGAAATCCTCCGGATAGCTTATGTTACATCTAGTGCACAGAACCCCTTGTTAAACCCTGTGGCCGACTGTTAGCGGTTGACTTGGAGCACTTTTAATGTTGCGATTTCCGCGTTCCGGTTTTCCTGCTGCTACTGATCCCAATTCCATCGGCTCCGGTGGCATTTAAACTGCGAATGGAACAATCCCGAAACGCTTACGCGTCTGGACACTCAGCCACTGTCCTTGTCTGACCGATTGGCTTCTATTTTTGACCGCTTTATACATGTTCTTTCATGTGTTAACCACGAACCAACCAACCTATAGTCGTCCACATCCGACGAAACTGTACTGGGAAAAAGGAGGAAACAAATTTGCATCCCATACCGTGACAAAGTGAACTTACGTCAGTATGGGAGATCCACTGATGCAGTGAAGTGATCAATAGACTATTATTTCTATGGGACTGTGATCACTTCGGTATTCCTAACGTACGCTGATTAGTATTCAGCTTGTGGCAAGCTTGTCTAAATTATTCCTTCGATCAACTGTTGTCCGATTTTTCAGTCCACCAACAACATAGCTCTTCCTGCAGTTATTTGCATTTTAAGCACAGTTAGTCATCCTTTGGATTCAGGCCCGTCTATTTAACTACATGTCCGTATGTGTGTATTTGCATTTGGTCGGTTTTTCTGGGCTCAGATAATGATATTTCACTCGAAAGATGTCCGCTTATGTCCGCGGCATTGACGTAGGAAAACAACCGGAAGTGAGAAAATAAAACTCAACTAGAGGCCACTAGACTCTGAAGACGTTCCACAATATGTGCTGGCCTACCCAAATGAGCGTCATGCCAATGCGCTCATCACTGTAGCATGATGACTTTGACCAAAAAAGCTGTGAACAAAACGCGTCATTGTACTTCTAGGGATCGATAGTTTGTTTCGTCCCATGATGAACAATGCAGCATCCAATGGCCAGAGTTCGTCGGAAGGACAAAAAGCTTACCGCTAGCAGCGGCTCCATGATAAACTCATGGTTTAACACATTGTAATTGTCTACTGTTTAACTCCCAGTACTCTTCTGAGTTGGTCTGGATAAAGTAAAAATACGGCATTTCTGCACCCACTTTAGCCCGTTAGGGCTCGCGAGATGCATACTGTCCTTACCTACAAAATGAACCTCTGTGTATCTCAGAGTCTGATTTGTCCGCGTTATTATTCTGAAGTCTTTCGAAGTTACGTACTATCGGGCGAAGTGAAGAATATGTTATCAGTTTAAGTGACACGTTTGTTCACGTTTAAGAATCTTACTCTTTGAAAGGACATCCTGGAATGAGTGGGACCTAAATTCTTAATTGGACGGAGACTAAAAAAAAAAAAGCGGAGGATAAAAGTAAGACTGCAAACTAAAGTTTCGTCTACAAGCCCATTCGGTTTCATACCGTGATAAACACTGTCCCGAATTTTCGTGATCACTGACCCACTAGACTTTTGGCCATTTTCGCAATTTTTAGTCAAATTCTCAACAGATGTAGATTAATTTTATCGGGGACAAGAAATACAACCGAACATTTTCTGTCGTAGTATCAAGGGCTGTCTTGTCGAGCTATTCAAATATTTCTATGGGATCACATGATTGAGTCACATTTCTGGTCTCATTTCTACTAATGGGATCACGGGAATTTCAGTTGGAGACGAGGAACCAATCAGACACAAGGTCAAATGGTGTGACATTTGAAGCGATTCACGAGAAAAGCAGTTTCCCATCAACAACTAACCAATTAGCACCTGGAAGGACAAGGCCAACATGAAGGTTGTTTTCTATAGTAGATTTAGCTATGCCATTGAGTGCGTGATTTTGAAGCCTGCCAAGGAAAATCACAGCGTGGGCGATGCTTCAAAAGGTGGTCTGGGAACTTTTGAGTTCTTTCCTTGATACTTTATCCCCGGATATTCCATAGGTTATAATGAAAAGCTACTTAAGCACGAAGTCCAGCCAATTTCTTGTGATTTTCAATCAAATTATTCATCGGAACTTATACATTGTTCGTGTCCAGACCTTTACCTGTCACAAGTAGCAGAGGATTTATGGACGAGTAGAAGCTAACCTAGCCTGATATCAAGACTGGGCAACTCATGGATGACGAATGGCCGAACACGCACAAGATAAGAGCAAATTAACGCCATGAATCTCAGTAAAGAATAGGGCTCTAGCTAAACAGCGGTCGTATTGGAACTTCGTAGGAAACTTTAAATTCAAGATGATTGACGTGTAGGAAAGTCAGGTAGAGTTCCGTTACACTCAACGGAACCTTGCTCAAACAGAAAAAAAATGTTGAAGTTAGCAATGAATGGTCGAAAATGAAATTGTTTTGGCATCGAGATTGTCAAAAGATTGTTCAAAATATGCGCGGATAATTTTTGAACCTTCCATTCCATCCGCATCCCCATCCCAGTTTTAATCAATACGGTCACTAACAGTCGTGTTCCGATTCCTGTTCCCAACTTCATCGTAGCTGGACAAATTCACATCGGCAAAATCGTAAATTATCAACTTCTTTCGACCATTGATCTATCGTCTTACTCGTTCAAAACAAACTGCATCGGATAAACAATTTTCTCTCCGGTGCAATAAGAGCTAGAGATAGAGGGAGTGAATAGGTGTGTATTGTCTCTCTCGCCTGGGCGATTCGGTGCAAACGCACTAGTTCTCGTCGAACCAATTGATACTCCGATACATTCTATGCAGTGTACGCACACGACCACGCTCGGGTGGTGGCAACTTGCTCAATACTTCGCCATTTGTTTACCGACCAAACTGAGACCCCCATGGGACGGCACGAGACACTTCGATCGACCCTTCGGTAGCATCGCTTTTGGAGGCTTCGTGAGGACCGCTAGAGATAAGGGTGATTCATCAGTCGTATTTGTCTCCCTCCGGGTGTTTGCAATTTTAGTCTTTCTACTGGTTGTTACTCAAATTGGACCGATTATCGGAACTGAGGTCATGTAGTAAATAAGACCCTGGATGTTAAAAGCACGCGGTATGCGACTGAAAGGCGCCCGGTTTTGAAACTTAAATGCCCTAATATGTTCTACTCTTATTATCAACATTCTCTAACTTTCAAGGCAACTAGACATTGGGACTTTGTGCAAATGCGATCGCCTTCGGGATGCGTAAAGGATTGGCTTGGTTTGACTGGAACGTGAAAGTGTGGAACAAAATTTCCGAATGAAATAGCAAATGAAAGAAACTCTCCACACCGAGATTGGAATACAACTTGGTCCTTACTGTTCTTGTTTGTGTTATATATATATATATATATATATATATATATATTCCGGACAAACAGCGTTCGCTCGAGAGCACCGGAAGTAGAAAAATGAAAAGAAAAATCACGTTTAAACAAGCCGCCCAAGAGCATAGAAATTGAAATCAGTCACCGTTATGCCATTCGGTCATCATTCTATTTTTCGACGTTAACGCGGAGGCTAAATATGCAGATCAATGCGCAGACAAACCGATGGGAGGTTGGGGCGAATTCCTGGAACAGAACAACAATGAAACATATCACAGTACAGCGGATGGGCGTTGCCTAGGCGTATTTTGCGGGTAAACTGTTAAAACAGAAGAGGCACATACTATAACAGGGATTCAAGAAACCCTACTGGTTATATGATGAGAGCATGACATCAGGGGTAGAATAATTGAGGCTTGGGATAATGCACCGGTGCGCATGTCTGAGAATGTTGGTTTGTGACTTCTGGGAATCTCTAAGTCCATGAGCGTTGAAAGGCAGACCATACGGTTTACCAACACACAAACACCTGTGAGTACATGGGGACTGACGGGGGCTGTTGCTTCCGATGGCTCATCCTTAATTATTGATAAAGTCAACTGTCCAATGAGAGAGCTATGTATGGCTGTCTATGGCAAACGATGGTCGAGAACAAATCCGGATGTATCCGGTCACCTAGACTGGTTTACCTTAAGAATTGGTCAAATTAAGTGCCAGTACTTGATTATTTTTCGTAAAATTGGTTGATACACGCACTGTGGCTTGCTCTGTGTACTTTGGAACTTGAACTCGCTAGGTTCTATTAACGGGACTTAGGTAGACAGAAAATGAATTCGGCACCTTGGACAGCCCCGGAGCCGTTGGTCCGAATCTTGAAGGATTCCTTGTCAATGAACTAACCGTACGGCCCTGCATACAGTTTTTGTGGGCATACAAATGATTCAAATTTGTGCGATAGCTTAGACCTAGGAACCGAGGTAGAAGCCGAGTAGTAAAACGGAACATTAAACTGATTTCGCTTTATCATTTACAACTTGCGCACGGGATATGCAAGTGTGGCAACTGTATCTAAGATGGAAAACTTAATCCCTTAAACTAGTCGGGAAGGGTAACGGGGAAAATGCCTGCTTGCAACTCTATGAGGGTAGCTTTCTTAGTAATTCCTAGTGCAGTTTGTGACACCTTGAGGTACGTTGTCCTTCGAAATAGGAACGTTGATGGCGGTGGTCTCCAAGAGTTGCGGATGACGTAAGAATTCATAGACTGTTTCCCGATGACCACCACCAATTCGGACAGAGAAGTCGGCTTCACACTTCAGTAGCGCGGAAGCAATCCGACACCCAGTGGAAAATGATTTCTTGTTGTACCGAATTCTGAATGCCTTCGCTGGCAAATTATATCTATAGGGCATGTGCGAATAGTTGGGGAGAAAATCTGGGATCCAGTTTGTTGCTATCCGTGCGACGACTGGGGCGTTAGGCATCTTGGCCACACTTGCACCGAGTAGTTTTCATTTGTCGCCACCGGGAACCAGGCCATCAATATGTCTGAGCTCCGCCTTGATTAGATCGAAATAGCGCTCCACAACCATTAACATGGGTCCTGTACACGCGATTCTTCATCACGCGTCATATCTTCAAATATGGGGAACTTGACCTGCTAACACAAAACCGGGACAAATTAATTCCAGATGGGCGGATCTAATGACGAAAGTCATTAGATTCCGCAGTCCGCCCGTTGTAATTGCACATAAGTCTTGCGGAATGGGCATGAATAAATGATCAATCTCATCGGAAGAAGAAAATGGTTGCTAATGGAAATAAGCGATCGGTGTGACGACTAGGATGGGTTATGACAACCCTGTCCTAAGCGGATTTTTTTCGCTTCCAGTACAGACAGAAATCGAACAAATGAAGCAAACAGGTTAGTGAATCAATGCTTACCTTCTTCACATCACTAGCCAGTAGTTGAAAAGTTGGAAATGTACAAGGTACCATTTACGGTGCTCTTTTGACGAAAAAATCGAATACAATGCTGAATACATAAACAGCCTGTACTGTTGTTAGTGATTGGTCAAAATTGTAACAGATCTGCTGCACCAGGGTGATTTTTCATGCCTGGGTTAGCCGTCACCGTTTTTTCTTCTTTCCAGTTTCATTTCCTCTCGACAGCTAACAAAACTTGCACGGGGATTTCAAGGTACAAATTACATAGTTTATAAAGACGAACACGTGATCTGGAGGTGCGCGTTAGACGCGAAACAATGACCGAAAGTTTGAGTTGATCAACAAAGGTCACAATGTAGATGAGTCTGTCGCGCAATGCCTTTTCGCTTCTTAGTTCAGGCTCATCTATGTGATTATGGAAATTCGGGAATGGATGAGGAGTGCCAACAATACAATTCGGTTTTTCAAATGATGAATGAAATTCCGGCGAGTATGTGTGTGCAACGTGATATCGTGATGTTACTTAGATGATAATAAATATCCCACGTGGTACACAATCACCAAGGACGTAGCACAGTCACAGTCGAAGGTATTGATCCTGCAGCAAAAATGCCGGATGACGATGATTTATGATTGAATACTAATAGTTACTACGGGAGATCAGTAAGACGCCCAGTTCATCAAACAATCAAAATATTTAAAAAAGAATAAAGCCCAATTGGGAGAACGTATTGTTGTTGACTTCTGACCATCGGGTTGCACGTGACGACACACTGGGAGCACTTGGATGGGTTCATTACGATATGAGAATGAGCACGTGTGTGAAAACCGGGGAGATTGAAGATGATTTTCGCGGCTGTTTATCAGTTTAGTTGTTGTAGAAGTTTGTACAGCGAGATGCTTTACGATTTGTGAGACCCTCGAGTGGACGTTTGAGCGACGCGTAGCAACCAAATTGAGTCAAACCCAAACAAAGGTGGATCCAAACTGATACGGGGTACTATTTGGAACAAATTAGTTATTGTATGATGATCAAATGTCAATATTGTTCCTTTCGGGTCATTTAAAACCCAATTTCTATCGAAAAACCACGTCGACGACAAAGGGCGTCAAACAAAGTCAACTAACAACAAACCCACGCACGTGGCAATGGCGAGAGTCCAGGTTATGTCAACAATACAAAAAAATTGATGCAATAAAACAACACAAACGGGACGTGTCTCAGAGGATGCAGGTAGTAAAGAGTGAAGGATCCGTGAGAAAGCAAATGTCAGTAGTGGTTCGAATTTCTCTCTGGAACTGTTTACACGATTGATCTACTCACCGGGAGCCATTTTCAACGTTGACCCGATCAGTCTGTGTCAGAGGGAAGCAAATCAAAAGTTGATATCTGTTCCTGATACGAGCAACGCAAAAAGCATACTGTAAGATGCACGATAATATTTATTCCAAGAAAACAAGCTTGCATCCACGTTGTTTTCTCGCTCGGAAAACTTGATTCGAGTTTCGTACAACGCACTCTGGTGAATCACCAATATGATCCTCAGAATGAGTTTATCATTCAAACCCGGTCCTAATGGTTCCAATGAGACTGTAGTATTTGGCCGTGTATTCTTTTAGAAAATGAGTGAGAATATGTGATCGGATTTATCACTCCAGTTGAAATTGTTGATGGAGCTGTAGAAAACTAATGTTCTAATTACCAATAGCTAGCCTAGACGAAGGGCCACTTGGACAAGGATGATCGGATACAGAAAGGCCGATAAAGGTACTGTCTCCTAAGTACCCCAATAGCTATGTAATCCGCATCCACAACTGGGATACTTGTATACTTGTTGGCAGATAAATGAACGAAAATTTGCCCAGGCAATGAACCTCCGGTTTGATTGATAAGCTGATTCGCGTTTCACCAATAACACGTGTGCGTGTGTGCGTGTGTGTGTGTGTGTGTGTATGATGACGCCATGTGAGAAAATCTAAATCTTATTGATTCACATATATGACAAAGTGATAGTCACGATCACATAACCTGACTGGACCGTAAAGGAGGATGATCACAGTGCCAGGGATTTTAGGCGGTTGAATTGTGATTTTTTTGTAAAATGTTTTTTTTCAGTTTTGTGATGTATGCACACAGACGAATTGTGCGCGCCTTGACTATATCATACACGGAAGCAGCTCTATGTCCAAAATCGTACGAGATCACGTTACCCAAAACGGGGCACAGATTCTGAAACTAACAAATCGCTTCGTAAGTATAAACTTGGTGTCTCATTTTTGACCAACCGAACACAAACCAATCGACGGAATGATAGAACAAACAACCTACTTTTTCATCCTCTTGTGTGTTTTAGCATGCAGGCCAGCGTTTGATGGAACTGGAAACGTCACTGGAATATGCCCGTGAAAGTATTCGCGTGCTCCTACTCCTGTCGGTCGCGGACCGCTTGTGGACCGGTCAGACCGAAATGCGCTTGTCCATGGTCGAACGAGGAGCGGTTTTACAGGCAGACTACGAGCACTGCTTCGGCTACGCGCAACTGCGTGCCGCCTGGACTCATCTGGCACAACTCGGGGATCGCCTAGGACGAATCCAAGCAGGGTGAGAGTGTTTTAAGTGCTTCTGCTTTCTCACAATAAAAAATGGTAAATCTCATGGAAGATGAGCATTACGAAATTTTGCGTAAGACGTCATTGTTTGGACATTCCGAGCGTATTTACGACCCGTGCATGCGGGATGATCATGGAGTTGCCGGGACAAATGAAGATTTTTGTGGCGTCAGCTTTGAGTCGACTTCGGGAGATTCCGTGAAAGGGTCCGTACATCAATTTTAAAGACGTTCCTGTTATACCTCCTTGCATACGCAACTCGCATTTGAAGCGATCATTGCCGACCCGCAATCAAACTGGCCTAATTTGTGTTTTCGAGCCTGTGCCAAATGGCTGGCAAAAGATTAGAGAATAGGAAGAGTTCTTAGTCACAACGGAGGTTCAGACGGCCAAATTCTTTTTGGAATTTTCGGAACTAGTTAATTAGCTAATGTGAAGACTGGAATGCAAGTGCGAACGCTGGAATTACACGGCTGTCGTGTCAGAAAGTTGCAGATTGATCGCCCTCGGAAAACATCGAAATGCGTTGCTCCATTTTTGTTTTACGGTTTACTTCGAACGCGTCTGTTGCTGTTGTTCTAGCATAGTCATCTAATAGACTTTACACGATCTACTCCGAGGTACTACGAGAACTGTACAAAGGCAAGAACAACAGATGATGATGACTGCCCACATTAGTGTTTATAAAAATGCACGGTGAATTAACAGGCGATACTAGGTAAATGATACAAAAAGGTTACTTTTGACTGTGCTACTCGTCAGTTTTTTCCTCCACCTGATGTGGACCTAAATGGGTCCCCTGTTGCTGGGGGAAATTTTGCAGCTACAGGTTTAATTTTTGCGACTTATCTCTCACAGTCTTGACAACGGATTGTTCTCTAAATGCCCTTCGACCCCCTCCATGAGACTGTTTGAAATATGCGGTTATTTTTCCAACTCGCACCGATCTTATTTGGTGCCAGAATGAGCGCAGCATGCAAGTCAAGTAACCTTAGGTTTTGTTATATATTCAGTTTCGAGTATTTTTACTCACTAGGGCAGTTTCGGGGTAGACCGGAGTTCCTCGTGTATCACAGTTGACCTGTTGGGAACACCTGTGATTTATGCTGATCCAGGTTTCAAGGTCACGATTGCTGATCGTGTGGTAAGCCGCTGGACGATCTGAAACATTCCCCTTCCAATGCACCTACACATTGAGCACGTGATAAAACGGAAGACGAAAGGTGTGCTGTTAGATGCTAACATCCCTTCAACGTTTTAAAGCACCTCTATAAAACAATCTACAAAATAGGAGGCAAGCGATCCAGTTTGAATTCAGATTGGCTATTCGTGGAACATCGATGGTCACTTTATCTTTAGAGTTATGGAAGAGTTGAAGTGAACTTGCTTCTTCCGTGATAGGAATGATTGGCGGTACCCAGTCATCAAGAGGGAATTCTGGATTTTACCCGGCGTGTACGAATACTAGCTGATCATCTGATAGTTCATTAGTAGTTAGGGTAGACATTCCGCAATCAAATCGGTCGATATTTTCACTAATCTGCATCACATCGCTACCGCGCTGAGCGGAACTGCGTTCAAATCGACCCACGAAGCTGTAACATCCAATAACCTGTGTTCGCACACACTTGTGGATGAGACTACCCAAATTTCTAACTAGAGAGGTGATTCTGGAAAATTGCGACCTAATGCCTCAGGATTTAGACATTTGTCTGAAGTGTCAAGATAGGTTACTTACACGGGAGAAAATTCCTCCGAACAGTGTTGCAAGTATCCTGATTTGCAGTGCGCAAAAGTGGAAGAAAAATTTTAATCAGGAACACGCAACACTCGGTCTTTGAGGACCAGGATGGCAGCACACAGCCGGCCTGTTGAAAGAAGCCAAAGCGTTACATGCACGAACACAACCAGAAGGGCAAAATATTCAGATGGCCGAGATTTTTGCAGTTCCCACTTGTTTGGGATGTCATTGTGGAATATATTTAGGGATTTTAGTAGCTTCGGGTGGATGAAATGTACTCCTCCGCGCACAAGCAAATGTCACCTGAACCGATCAAAGCGGGGTTGAGCAGATTTTCACCTCTGGGAACTGGTTAGCTCTTTATCACGAGCTACTTGGCACTGATCCTACGTACACCATCGTGGAGTTTCAAAGCACGTTATCACAGTTTTCAGACCGATCAATGTCAGACACTTTCACATTCGATAGTAACTGACTGATCGACGTCCTCTCTTCGACGTCTTATTTTGCGAAGATAACAGGCGGTGTAATAGTACTTATAATGATGCCATCAATTTTATAATCACTATTGTTTGGTTACAAAATCGAACCATTTTCGTTACATCGGCTATTCCTTGAGCAGTTTAACCTACTATCCAATATTGATGACAGCTTTCGTTTCTTTTCGCTCAGAACACACATTCGCCTCATGGTTTTCTAACAAAGTGATAAAGTTCCATTTTGTTTCCCACGTTCTCTGTCACAGCTTACCCGTTCGACAATCTGTCGATACCAGAGCATGGGTGAGTTTGACAGATCTTCCTCTGACTAACCCATCGTTCCTGTTTTTCTCTTTTGCTTTGTCTATTCATTTTTCTCTTGAATTCGATGCAGGACGTCATTTTATCGATAAAATTACCGTATGCTTGGTTTGTGATTTCGTGGTCCAAACAGTAATTGCTTTTACGCCAACCAGAAAGTAATTATTGGGTTTTTAGTTGTTTTGGTGGATTTTTGGTTGGTTCTATTCACATTACGTCGAATTGAAATCAATCACAGTGCCAACGCAACAGTATCGAACAGATGGGCTACTGATAAAATGTTTGTAGACACTAACTCGATAACCAAAATCGACCCACCGAACACGTAGTCTGCTTAGGCACATGCACGATTGAACAATGAGTAGCTATGTGCAGCAGAACGAATCGCATGGTAAAACCTCGCTTACGTTGTAAATTCTTGGCCAAGATAAAAACTCCGAGAGGCGATGGTCCACTGCCAGATGAGAAGATCCCACAAAGCGTCCCCGTATATCCGAACAGCTCAGGCAAAAAAAGCGATTCACTTAGCACGCAGACGACCGAGACTGTTGCGGTATGGGAAGTGATTCAAGAAAATTCTGACGACTACAAATCTGATTAAATGAAGCACATTACGATAGGATGCAACAACTTTTAATTCGGTTGGAATGGGTAATTATTAAAAACGAAGGATTAGAATTGGGCTGAATCTCTGGGTTAACCGAATGACCGAATATGACACAAGAATGGTTGACTACTTCATTGTCTGTGTTAGTCGAATGGTGGGGGCGGGGTAGACTGATGGTGAAGTTGAGCTTGGAGGCTGTGAAAAGTCCCCGTTCTTGGCGGGAATCTGACTCGAGCATGGATTCAATTCATTCAAACCTGTCCCAAGGATAGTACTAGTTTACGCGTTTATTAGGACTGTTTTCCCCTGCTATTTTGGATGCACCTCATCGTGCCTAATCAAACTCCAGGTCATGCACCACTGAGACGGTCAGAAAAACGACGTTCGTGTTCATTCTGGAAGCCCAGAAACAATTGGCGACATTGGAAGACTGTCGCTCATTCCCATCAAGGCAACCGGACCCTTTTACACTTGATCACTACTACTCTCGAGTGCCTACCAGATTTTTGTGTAGCCCGCGGTTCCACGCATATATTCGCGTTGTTAGCTTGGTATTTGTGTTTAACTCCTTTTCTTCTACTCTTTGTGCGGTTCCAACATTCTCTGCGACGGTTACGTTAAACAGGAAGTTAGACTATTACAGTGCCAGCCGATTTCCTGCTCATAAAATACCTTTCCCGAGTGACCGTGTGGAGAATTAAAGAGGTGACTACACATTACGGACTTTTCTTTTTTCCAAATAAAAATGCCGCTGGGAATTGCGTTAGGCAGCGTTGACAGAAGAGGTCGGGCTGAAGAAAGTTGAGAAAAACTATCAGCGCTCCTCTGAATCGAAGGTTGTTATTTGCGTGAATATGAATTTGCACGTTTGTCGTTTTCTCTTTCTGTCTATCATTTTATAAGCACATTTTAGCCTTTTTGTGACAGACATCGTCCAGGAAACGCGGGACTAAAATGTCTTGCAGTTAAGAACTGCTTCACTTCTCAACCTTCCTGCCTCGCTTCCCAATTAGCATCGTGTTCTGCATTCTCTTCGATCTAACCGCAACTTCGCCAATATGCGCCGTACACTTCTTTCAGAATTTTAAGTTGCGTATTGAAAAACGTTTGCCCGACATCTTCCCAGCAATCCCTCTGAGCCCCGTTGATAATTGAGTTCCATGCATCTTTGCTTGATTGGATGAAAGTGATGAAATCTTTCCATACATTGCACATTGTAATCATATTTCAACGTTCATTGTCAAAACACTCTTCTGACCGCATGTCTTGAGTCGTCCAGACGATTTTGTCAAGTCAATTTCTGTCATCTTTCACGGGACGAACGTTTTCATGGTCATCTAAACTAAAAGAGGTTATGATGCTTTCGTGAGCGCGAACGCCAGTGGAACGGAACCAACACCTTCTATGGGCAGTTTCTCACTGGTTCAAGGTTCACCGGAGCATCACACACGGCCTGTCCATGAGGACTGTTTGAGCAAATAATAGACATGTAAATACACTATATAATGTTATTCTTAATCCGGATGTCCATCTTTTTTATGGCTTTATTCAGAGCACTCCCTACTAGTGTACTGTTTCAATAGTTTTTTAGCATATACTAAAAAATTATCTTTCTCTAGCAGACAACGACTATTCGTTATGGTGATTTGCGAGCAAACTCGCCAAATTCCATTCTCAAACTGTTGTGTTATTTTTGGCGGGACAGGGTTGATTAGACAGTCATCGTGCTTGAGTATTATTACACTAACGCCTCGTACACCCTAGATTGCTCAGTGCGCCTACCTTTTAAGTAGTTTGGAATGCACAAATATGCACGCACAATCTAGTCTAGATCTTACTAATAGATGGGATACAGGCGGTTCCAATCCTTTCACAGAGCTCAATAATAACCGGGTCCAGTAAGAACTCAACTGTCATCAATGTCAGTCATAAAAAGGCATCGCTGGCTAGGCCAAACCAGCCGCAATTTGTAGCCGAAAAAGCCCTAACTGGAGTAGCATATGAGCCCAAAACGAGCGGAACTTATTCCCGGTCTGAAGAAGAAGCCCAATCGGGAGAGCTAAAAGCAAATCCGATACCAGTTCAACGCATCCTACGGGGAAACGTTGAGCTGAGCTACCCCCACTCTTCGATTGTCCATTGGGCATGATCCAGGCCTGTCTGAAGGAGAAAACAGGGCATAACTCAAAGTTTGCCATGCCGAATGTAGGTAACGCATCACCTGGGTTACCGTCACATTGTGAGATGAGCTCAGCTGAGTTTGATTGAGCTTAACCACAGCGATCGATGGGAGATCGTCCTTTTGCCAATGCTATTTTTTCTGGTCGTATCTCATGGCACAGACGAGTTGTTATCGACGCTGTTTCAAATTTCACCAACAAATCTCTAGGCTTGGTTACGTAATAACTCTCAGCAGTAGGATCGAATGCCGTAGACTTTTATTTTGTGAAATTCCTCTGTCTCATTCTCGAAATTTATAAATCTCACAAAAATGGCCCAAATGCCATCGATACTGTTATTTTCTTTCGCCCAATTTGAATTATGCGCTTTTCTTGCAGATGAAAAACACCGTAGAACAAACGGAAACGTTCGAAAAAGACCGTCGACGTAGTCCGCGGGAGATCAATCGACCGGAGTCCACCGATAGCGATTGGAAGTATCTGGATGACCAATTTTCGCTGTCATCCCAATCGGGTCAGACCGAGCAGGCTGTACTGGTCCGCCAGAAACGTCTTGTATTGCGGGATTTGTTGGGCTCACACGTCTGTGTCTATCCAGAGTGTAAACAGGCCCAACACGAGTGGATGAATTTTGCCACGGATATTTCCAAGGAACAGGTGAGCATATATGATTTGACTAAATAGCCACATCACTCCCAAAAACGTTAGCTTATGGTGAAAAAAGTTCACAACCGTGAGCTTCTGTGCTTTTCCCAAATGCCCGTTCCTTCAATCAAGATTTGATTGTAAAACTTGCCTTGAGAAAGACTACCCACGGTAGTCGAAACGTTGGCGCATTACATCTACCAACAACGCTGTGTTATTAATATTATATCATTCACAATAAGATTTGGTGACATTCACACACTTTGAATCAGTGTATTAGGAAGTGGAACTGCCAGCGTTCTTTCAATCACTTAACCCATGCCTCTTCAGCGGAGAAAAATTACTGATTCCCATCAGTTGCCAGGGCAACCGAGATCTCACCTGTGACACCCTATGTGGTAGAACCAAATATTACTGCTGCGAGAATATGGGATGTAATGTAATGCATGATAATAATAATATTTCGTGGGCAACTTTAGTGATCAGAACGAGGGCTGAACCTCAACAGCCAAATTGGTGAGCGCATGTTGTAAGCATATCGGCCAACGCGTAGATTGCCTGGGCGTGCATCGCCTTCCGAGGCTGAGGTATTGTTGAAGGATAGGTTTAAATGGTCACTTCCGTAAATGACATAGCAGGACACGAAAGCCCCGACCAAAACAAGTGAGCGAGTAAGTAAGTTTGCCAAAACGATTCACCTTCGGCCACCAGATAGAAGGATGCATGTTCAAACAACCGGAGACCCATAGATCATCATCTGGTTACCTAATTTAAAGGTGTCCACTAAGAATAACTGGCAAATAACGTCGAATTAATAAATACCAGGTGCGTTCGTGCTCCCAATCCCCAAAATGTGCTTATTACCACGTCAATGTGGAACGTTGGGTGTAAACACAAACAGTATTCATTGTGCCATGACAGAAAAAGTAAGAGTACGGAGAGAAATACCGCGTTCAGGGCAGGAAACGGATCCATTGTATGGCGCGTGGGTGAACAAACACGTTTTCGATGATTCTTTTCAACTTACTGCAGCTTCGCTTTCTGGACAGAAAATAACGGTCATAAAATATTTCGTAAGCCGATCAGTAAACCCATGGATCAATAAGTCAGGCAACCGAAGGCTAGAAAGACGTGGAGTGAATGCCACTACTAAATAACCGGTCGTCGCCAAATGGATAAGAACGAGGTCTTTGAATGTAAAAGCGGGTTCGAGTTCCCCCGTCTCGTTGGTAGATTTCCCCACTTGGTAGCCGTTTGCCGCCCGCGGCTCCCTTTCTGAAAAGTAGTTTCATTCATGAAGGAATTACGGTATAAGATGAAGAATAAAGTAACCTGGAACGAGACTCACGTCATGTTCAGATGTGATCCTGTCGACTTTCGATGAAGGAGATCTGGGAGGCCAAACAAACCTCTCTTGGGCACAGGTTTCAGGCTTGAGATTGTGTACGGAAATTAATTCGGCCGTCTCAGTCGTTTTCCGTTTGATCTGAAACCGGTTCTTCTAATACAGTCTTGACCGTGTTCTTGTGTCGCACTAATTTGTGTGCTCGTAGAATTATGCTGTACTAAGCCTGTAGGTTGTTATATTCACAGGAAATGGTGAGTATTTCTGTGCGCCGCGCGAAGTCTATGACTTTCCAGCTGTTTTTTTTCAAATCGCATTTGCCGACGGATGAGTATAAATAAGGTGGAGCTTTGGTTTTCAATAGCAGTGTTATCGGGGAAGTTAGTCGTTAGTCGACAAAAGAATTTCCAATTTTTTATGACATGCCAGAAGCTTGGGTGTAGCGGACGGGGCCATAGCCCAAATTAGCTAGGGCCCGCTACACGAGAAAGGGGTCGGAAACCGGTAACTATGACTCTGAAACTTGGAGTAACGTAGAACTACATGAAGCCCCATTAGGTTAGAAGTGTTAACGTGCCGGGATAGAATGAGTTGTCATCTGTCACAAAAGTGACCAGCGGATTTGAGGTTCGATTTTCTGACCTCTTTGGGATAACCACCACCGGTCACAGTAAGCCAGAGTTCACGATTGTGGCGTACAATAGACAGGATATTGAATGGCTATCCACTTTCCTGACGCCGCTGAGCGCATAACCACCAGGGATTCACGTGTTACATTTCACAAGTTGTCTATGTCTGGCATGAACTTCGAACCAAGGCCAATTTCCATACATCACAGTGAAATCTATTCTGTTTGCTTCATTAATCTCTGTTTCCATTCATTTTCACAGATCACCATCGTGGAGAAAATCCGCAAAGTTTTCGTGGAAATTGTACACTTTTATGCACAGCTGAAAAAGGATTTGATCGAAACACGTGGTCCTAATTCACGACAGAGTGTGGATCAATCTATACGTCAAGGTGCCGCACATCGACCACACTCAGCTTTTATCCCGCACGTTCCACAAACCCCTCTTCCGCTTTCGCACTCTCCTGATAGTGTTGAAAGCCACCCGCGGCGCACACATCCAACAGACTGGCATCAAAATGTCGAATTGTCTGGCAAATATTGGGAATTGATGACCAATGTGCAACGACTGTCCGAATGTGAACTGCCGCAAATCAAGAAACTGCGTGACAAGGCACAGTCACTGGAAGCTTTGTGGAATGCTCAAAGACTGTCCACGGAAGATTTGCGTTATATGAACGGCAGTCCCATTGAGCCAAGGGAATTACCGATACCCCGTTCTCGTCCGGTTTCGCATAACATTAATCTAGTGGCTTCTTATGATGACCATCTGAACCAGTCAGGTGTACATGACGATTCTGACATGAGTGACCAGTTATCCGATGACCTTGAGTCAGGAATGATAGGTGACGAAGCGGATGCGAATGACACGGTCTCGGTGGGTGGTTCAGCTAGGGGATCACCAAGCGCGGCCGATACGAATATGTCTATGTTGCACGGAATTGCCCGAAATCATTTTGAAAAACTATTCGCAAATGAGTTAAAAGAACTGAACCTCCCGCGTGTGAGTCACGTTGGTACAGATATCAATGGTATCGAGAGAGAAAATTCGTCATCCCTGTCTGCAGGTGGGAAGAAGCAAATGAACTCCATGTCTTCCGTTGATGCGATGAATGCCGCGCGTAAAACGCAAAATGAGAAGTCACAACGTGCCAGACAAAAAAGGGAGGAGAGAAAGCGAAAGGGCAAGTCGAGATCCGCTCCGGGTCCTGAGGAACCAATCGAAATTCCCGACTCCATACCGACAGAAACTTCCGTTTCCCGCGTTGGATTACCTTTAGCAGACAATGGCGAAAAACCATGGTTGGGTAATGGCTCATCAACATCACCAAAAACGGGTTCAGATTATTCAATGAAGAATGACGATAAAATTTCCGAGCATGCCAGGATCAGAATGCCAGCCAACTCGGAGAGACAGGCAAAACCGAATGTGCAAGACACTATGGTCAAAGTGCAAGAACAATACACCTCAATCGGTTCCCCCGTCAATTCTCGTTGCTTAAAAGACGCTCCACTAGCCCAGTCTTCTCCCGTCTGGGTTGAACCTATTCGTATTCGCGAAAGGGGCTTACCATTAAGTACACGAGAACAGCTGCAACTGGTGTGTCGCATGAATGGTGCTATGGAAACACTGGAAGAGCATAAACCCATCCCCATCCACCAAATCAATCCTAAATTATCTGCACACCAAAAGATTTCGCCACGGACGGAACTCGAAGTGTCACAATCTCCGTCTCAGCTCAAAGATTCCAGCGTCAACGAATTCGACACACTAGGTATAACAAAGGAGCCAAGATCCGATTCACATACGATAGAATTTCAGGATCAAACTATTGAAACAGATCCAGGTTGGATTACTGTGCAACCAAAATCGTCAAGAAATTCTAAGAAGAAGAAGAAGACGAAAACGGCAAACAAAAAGGGTAAGAAAACGAAACAAAGACAACCTGAGGTTCCAAACGAGCAGGCAAATAGAGCAGAACACCCACAGCCTCAGGAACAACAACAACAACAGCAGCAGCAACAACAACAACAAGACAAAGAAGACGAATCAGGACACCAACGAGCACAAGAACGAGAACAGAAGATTCCACGACCGGAAGCGCGAAATATAATACATGAACAAAAAGAACAGCCCGAGCAGCGGCAGGAACAACAACAGGAACGATTGGCGATCAAACAGGACATACTGGAAGAACAACAGGACGAGCTCGAACAACAAGGTTTGCAACAGCCGGAAAAACAGGATAGTCAAAGAGGTGCAATTAAACACCGAAGCCCATCACATCGAGAACGAAAGGAACCACTGGAGCCAGGCGAACCGCAACGCGAGAATGGAGAAAAAGAAGAAGAGGAGCCACAAGAACGAGAACAACAACAACAACAACAATCAGATCAACGAAAGCTGGATTCGAACAGATCAGAGCGACAACAACGAGGGAAAGAATACGAAAAACAGCCGCAACGAGTGGAAGAAAACCGACAACAAGGTCAACGAGAACAAGGAAAAGAAATGCATGAGGAGAGAGAACAAATATCGCAACAACGAGTGGTGCGACTAGCAGAGAAAGAACAAGCAAACGATCAGAACCATCCACACGAACAACAGCATGAATGTATGGAACAACACGTTCGACAAGCTCGGAGAAAACGTGGAGAGAAAAAAGAAAAGTGGCACCAAAAAACGAAACAGATGGAAGAACAAGAAGAGAAAATACGTCTTTCGGAATGTGAGATACAGTGCAGAAATCTGCTCGCGGATGACACAGCTGCATATCTCGTTCACGGAAGGAATCAGAATCGAAGTTCATCTGATGAACGGGAGGCTGAGCAGCTTGTCGATTCATCTCGAAATACGGAAGCTAATGTGAATGGTTCGGATACAAATAAGCTTGAAGTTGGTAAAACTGAAAATACATCCAGTCTGGCTGATAGTGTACATTTAGACCAGCTAACTGACAGTGACCATTTTACCGTTACTAAACAACTAAACAGTTGCCAGTCACCTCAGCAATCACCTATTTCTCATGACACAATGAAGACCAAAATAACTTCAAGTCAACTTCACTATGACAAAGGTAATGCCTTGCATGCCACGTCACGTGACTCAAAAACGGCATCAGGACAAAAAGTTTTAGGCTCAGAACTGGAACAGATCATAAACCCATCTAAACAACCCACCGATCTGAACGGTCACAATCACTCCTCTAACCTTCCTCCTTCGCCTCATAAATTGGCTCCAGAGTCGTACGAGTTTGACCCAAATCAAATGTCCCGTTCGTCTCTGCCCGAAAACATTGTTTTAGAGAGCGAACAAGTAGACAGTCGATCTGCGAAGCAAAGGATGAGTCCGATTTACCAACCTGAGATACGTTCAGATAACTCCAGTTCTACTTCGGAAATGTCTGAATCCCATACTTTGTCCCAACCTTTGGGATCAACAGAAATGCCGCAGTTCTCCCGAAAGGGGCCAACTGTTGTCGATCACTTTGTGCAAAACTCGTTACCTTCAGATGCAGATCGCAAGCAGAAGTTAGACGGGATTGATCATAACAATGGTGTCATCACCACCGGGGACAAAGAACTAGCTATTCGCGAACTGGGACCACCAAAATCGTTGCTTAGCGTAGTAATCGAGCAATGTCTTCCGCTGGGGTCGATGACAGAAAATGACCTTGTTCGTCCAACGCTAGGGCAAGCAACTAAACCAAAAGCAGATTTGCATCAGCCAGAGCGTGATACGGATACAAACAACAAGGGAAAACGAGACCAAGAGATATCCACAAGAAAACAAAACTCTGGGTCAGAAGAATCAAGTGAATCAATACGAATTTTAAAGACTGACTTTCCGGAAATTTTGAGTGATAACGCCACCATGGAAACAACGGAAGAACTTAAAATGCCCAGTGTCCCCAATCCCTCCAAAGATAGCGTTCAGCAGGAGAGTGTGCTTCCCGGGTCTTCTGTGGACATCATAACTAGTAACCCAGTACTGTTTAGTTCAGTCGCCGAAGAGTTTCCGGAATTTTCATCCTCATCCTCTTCTACTTCAGTCTTGAGACAAAATCCACGGACTGCAATCCCAGAATTATGTCCAGACTCATCCCAGATTGACTTTGATAATCCTCTGCACCGAGATTCGGAGTCAAAACGTGATTCAAAATCACCTACGTCGCCGGATGCAAACAGATATGATAAAATGACAGGTCATATGCAGCCAGTTTCCGGTGAAGTATCGCGCATTAACGGAAGCCTAACTAGACATCGTTCCACTGCGGATAGTAGAGTTCTTGATCACATAAAATTCCAGTCGGAAGATATTTTGGATCAGTTGTTCATGAAAATATCTAGCGAACAGGACTTGACAACCACATGGGAAGATGACGAGTGCATGGATGTACGCGCTGAGATTGACACTCCCCCGTCGATAGACATCGAAGACGATGAGAAGAAATCGAAATCACCAACATTAGCAACTGGTGAGCCAAAGGTTGAGTTACACTCAGCAACGATGAGTATCGATACATCACACGACACTGAAGACGAAGATGATGAAGTTAAAATCCCCAGCTTCTTTGAGGAACTTTCCGTTTCGCCTGATGATAGTACACTGGCCAGAGATAATGAAGATATCAGACTCAGCGACCTTGACGATCCCAATCAACTTTCTGTTCGGGTGTCATCACCGGCCAGGCTTAAAGATCGGAACAAACTGCACCCAATTATCGAACAGCCGTCGGATCAGTCTGCTTTTGAGGATGAATATCTCAACGGAATGATAGATGAATCTCCGGTCGTAGATGTGGGCCCGACGGGCGATACAGGTGGACCGGCAGAGGAAACAACTCCCATGTTGCCGGATAATTCTTCAGCCGCTTCAGATCAGTATACCAAATCAAGTCCATCCGTTTCGTACCTCGGAAGTCGAAAAATACGAAAAGCACGTCGTCGACTCAGGGGAGGACAAGTTACCGTTTCATCTGATTCGTCTGTGCCGAAAGCTGCAGATTCCGTAGGTCCTGATAATATTCAAACGTCAGGTAAAGATATGCGTGATCAAACCGCGTCATCAAGCGGTCTTGAAGTTGAGGAGAAATCTGAATCAGAGGACACTACTGGCAACATTTCATTTTATCCGATGCCCCCGACTGTGAAAAACTTATCAGAGTTAAAGTTGGTACATCCCCCGGTGAATATTCTTCGAAGCGATGTTGCGTGGGAGGAAGCTGACGTTTCGTACAGCTTTCCACAACCAGAACACCAAGTGATTAAAGCTGTTGTTCCAAGGGAACCAATATCTTTAGCCACACACTCTAACGTTCTTACTTACCTTACTGGGACTTCGGTGAATCTACCTCCTCCATCATCTCTGAAATCGACGGATAGACCAATATCGGCAGACCCCAAGCCGAATCATGTTCCATCAAGTAGACAGCCAGATTCCAAACCCATTCGAAACACTGATCGAGCTGTACGTTTTGCGGATCCCCTGACAGAACAAAACAAAAATATCGTCGGTCATTCTGACTCAGGACCATTGGAACAAACCGCATCCAGTTCAGAACCTGCGGGTCGCGCAAAGCCTTCACACATAGCCGAACAACCAAAGCATTTGATTAAGGAAATGGATGAAACTTCAGGCCGAAGAAAGACAAAGAAACAAGTAAAAGGTGGCAATGCTTCACATCCTTCAAGTGAACCTGATAATCGCAGCACAAGTTATATTCATAACCAACCGAAGGCTTCAATTCCTGAAACGACCATGACCACAACGACTGATACTTCTCAGTTAACACCAAACAGAACTTCCCCAAGCAGTCGAATAAGTGAAATGACCGCCAGTTCGTCTACAGACAGAGAGTCACATTTGTCTCGACCACCATCGACCACAGATCGCTCAACGCAGACAACTTCAAAAGATTATCTAGTAGGAAAACTTATTTCCGTAAAATGTCAAACGAATATCAGCGGGCAAACTGTCAGTACTGATGATTTAAGTACTGAAAAACTAGGCCGATCGATGGAGAATCACGAATCGCAGACCACATGGAAAATTGCGCATAACAGAATGCACAAGTCCAGTCAAACTGAACCAGTTGTGCTTCGAGATTGCTGGACGGTAGCTCCGGATGACGTGACGGTCACACGGTTAGACGCGAATGAATTGGTAGATTCCGGATCGCGACCAAAAGAGCTAAGGACAGTGCGCGTGAGTTTCCTGAGCTTTTTAACCCTAAGCCCAAGATGGTGCATGCGTTCCGTCCACCGTTTTTTGGTGGTTGATTACGACTGGCTGACTGCTTAGCATGCGCCAAATGGGAGAACTATTTCAACTAGGGAGTAAGAAGCAACTTAACAGGTAGTTTGAACGTTTGCTTACAAGAACAACGGGAAATGATTTTGTTAAATAATTTTACTTAGCAATTAATATTTTGTCTAATTTCACACAGTCATGCATCGTATCACCCTGAAGGATTCCATCGTGTTAACCAATCATTCATACTACTAGTTTGGCACTAGATGGTGCGCCAGGCCCCTTAGCATGTCATCCTCAAATTGGACAGGCAACTTTCTGAATTCAATTGATGATTTCCTAATCAAGTATATGGTTCCTTGGATTAATTTCAAAACAGCACTGTTTGTTTTTGGGTATGCCCGTGCCTGCGCATATCTTGTTCAACATGACCGTGGCGGAGACCGGTTTAGCAAGAAAAAATAGGTGGTCATCAAATCGATCGCGTAAATTGGTTCGTAGAAGACAAGAAAATGACTCATTTAGAAGTGCTCTCTAAGCCACATCACAGTTACGATCAAAAACCTAACAATCCACCCAGTTGACAGCTTCTTGATTATCACAAATCAATCAGAATTGATTAGGTGTTCAAAATTTAGTGTGACTGCCTGCCTATCCATATTTGGGTTGGTTAATTACTCCGTCTTATGACTTAGCTTTTGACATATGGTTAAATTCATCCGTTCTCATATCAGTGGGATTGATGTTCTTGGGCATCGAAAGTAAGTTTCACCGTGTTGGTTGTTGGGCAGTTATGGGCGATTGTTCACTGGGGGTTCGCCTGTGCAAAGTAGTTTCTCAAGTCTGGACATCTTTTCCGTTGTTCTTTTCTATGTGCACCTCGAGAAATTTGTTCGTGACGAACTTTAGTGTTACGAACTTAGAAGCCTAGTGTGACTTTGTGCAGTAACTGATACATATTTCTAGTCCTCAAAATTTACACCTTTCACACCTGATACTCCAACATCCTTGGAGTATGCAAGAAATTCGTTGTTAACGTCACAGGGAACGATTCGTTTTCCGCAAAATACAGTCGTCTTTCAGAATTGCGTGGATCGTGACATGAGAGATTACATGAAACCGTTTCATATTATTCGCATCTGATGCATATGAATCAAGTCTTTCTTTGGTCTTTCAGACAAAGGGCGCAGTTCCTCAAGGTTCACTGGTCACAGAACGACGGTAAGTAAATCAAACATTTTTTGTCCGATCTTTTTTCCGTGTCGGGCAAAATCATGAATTGGATACAAATGTTGTGATTGGAAGGTGCTACTGACGTACGAGCTAGTAGTTCAACACCAAATGCGAAAGGTGATCCACACTTTTGCCAATGCAACATCACATATGATTATAAACCTGGGATGCAATTTGGGGAAAGAATTGGTGGAGATCATTGTTATGGAGATAAACATTTTATCTCAGAGTGGATAGTATGAATACCTGGATGATCGTACGACAAATAAGATGACGAAATCCCCGGAAACAGAATGATAGAGAAGAACATAGCCCTATGTTGGCAATAAAACGATATGTGTTGCTAGGCTGTTTCTTATTCATTTCGAAGCCAGCCGTGGTTCTTGCGACTGACAGTGAAACCGCCCTATTTCAGTCGATGTTTATTCATATGTTGTTATCTATGGGATAGCGCAAATTGTCTGCACGATCAAGCACCAGGCAGAATGTATCGGAGGGTGTTGGCCACCGTGTTTGGTTGCAGGCCGTTGTTTATCATCTAAACTTAGGCACTGTGATCACGACCAAGGAGTTCCATTCCATGCATAGAGTCGAGGCTAGCTATCCAGACCCGAGGAGTGTCAAATGTCGAACACAACGGAAACTGTGGCAATCCATCTCAAAAATGCCCTATATTTGGTTAAAAACAGTTGGTTCTAATACTGATTCTCCCCTGTCCTGCCAACCCTTAGGTCACGCATCTTAATGAGGCAGGCAGCCAAAGGACTGTGTGTGTATGTGTGGGTGTCATTTTTTCATATCTGGTCTCCCTGTTCATCTGTATGACAACATGCGCGAAGTCTATGATCCCCATCGTACCTTTCCTTTGTCGAATTCCTCAGTCTTATTCACATGCAGTATTCCATTGGGACGAATTGGGATCAATGAAAACGAGATTGTTCATCGAGTCTGTGTTCTTTGAACATACCGTATGGATTGTTTCAAACAGTTGCCAGCAGTTTTCAAAAGCTTGGAATCCAGTTAAGCTTTCCACGTCTCCGTTCGGGGTAGTGAACCTGGATTGGGGACAATTCTTAACCAGGATGAGACAGTTGTACAACAATATTTTCACGGTTTTCAATGGCGCGTTGGATGCTGATGCCGCATACGAATGTTGTCCATAATATCGGGCAGCTTCAATATTTTGGCTCACCACTGCACACCGGACTCCATGCTGCGTGTGGAATGCTCCGTTTAGCTTGTCTTGCAAAGATGAATGAGATATTCAGCATAGACCGCAGTGGATGGCTAGGTCCTGGTCAATTAGGGCTCCAGATATTGCGATATTTTAAGTGGCTATCGTTGATTTTTTCACATAAGTCATGTGACAATGTTATGTGTAATTGGTCCCTGTATGGCCGTTTCAAATAATACGGTACTGCGCAATTCACGCTCATTCCCTCGACTGGTCTGTTTTGCTTTGATGTCATCAGGGATTGATGAGCCATGAATTCTGGACACTTATCTACTAACCTCTAATTTCACATCTTGAAGTGATATTCTGCTAGGGGCTTATAGTACATCGCCTTGGTAACGGATTATTCAAAGGTATAATTCAATACAGTGCAGAATTCCAACTGTTCCACACTATTTTGTTCACTGCTAGAAGCTTGGTTGTTACTTCCAGAATGGAACTAAGTAATGCGTTCTTATTGGCATTGCCATACCAAGTACTAGGTGCATCAAATCGAGACTACAAAACCAGTGTTTGAAGGGAGGTTTTAGACCAAATCCATTTTCAGTTGATGACTAATGATTATTGCCTTTTGATAACATTACTCAATTTCAAGGAGCACGGAGAGCCAGGTTTAAAAGGAAGCAAGCTGATTTTCCGTTGGAAGAACTTGTAAGAACCATTCGAGTCTTCTCGCTTGGCAATCGCCAACGCTAAAGGGGTTTGTCCAGCCATTCATTTAGCTGGCCGCTCATGTATTGCGCCCGTGAGCCAGTTATGTTCTGCCGACAGGTCCCTTGAATTAGAAATTCACAATTGGCGACACACGACATGAGCGCGACCTAATTCCGGCACTGAGTCAGCTGCTTTCATTGTTTTCCGTGCTAAAATCGGGGAATATCCACTCGGTTTGTAGCAAACATTTATAATCTTCATGGAACCGAACCTCGTTGGATATGTCCTCTTTACGAGCGTTGACACATATTTACGGTTACCGTCGATTCCAGAATCCCAGGTTAAAACCTGACTAGTTTTTGTACCCCAGAGCTAAAATTTATCTCACGCACAATTTCCTTTTAGATCATACTGACTGCCCACTCATTGGGTTGAATTTGCCACATAACAGGGTCTCTCAGGAAAGCGGCATGGCAAACCGCCGGAAGACACCTAATCATCACGTGATAGCTCATTTTCAGTTGGTTTCTGCGGGGTTTGATGTTTGATAAAATAGACTGTCATTGCAGTGCTTAATTACACCAAACAGTAAATTATCTGAGTGTGGAATGCTGCTCACCGTCATCCAACAAATGTTTCGTTATTTCTGATCACTGGTGGTCAACCGGCAGCTATCACGGCTCTTCAGCGTGAATGTCGCGAGCTCCAATCCTCCCACTGCGGGTCAACTTCCCTCCTTGGCAGCCTTCTGTTGGCCAGGATCCCCTTCTCGGAAATGGTGTATATGGTTGATTTATTAATAAAGAAATTAAAAGAAACTGCAAATAGACAACTCAATAAAGCTGAGAACTCTCAAGTCGAAATGACAGCAACATTATTGTGAATCGATTAACTGGACGCCTGACATGTGTAGGTAAACAGCCGGGACTGTGTGTTCGGTTATTCGACGATCAAGTGAAACGGGGACGACTGGCTAATATTGTCCTTTTTATCACGCAACTAAGCTTTTCGAATGATTAACAGAAAATCGGACTAATATTTCGATTATTTTTGTGAAGGTTTTGCAATATTGGTTAGAGTACGTTCTCAAGAACCGTCTTTTATGCGTTATGAGTACTGCAACATCATGGTTGTCTATTAGCAACGTAAACATAATCGGATATACTGTCCACTCATCCTTCCGACCATTTAAATATACTTCTCAATCTCTCATTCTTATCAACTCTTCCCTCTCTTCCATTTTTACAATTTGAACGCATTTTGACGATCAGCTCTTCTCAGGGGCGGTCTGAATCCAAAAGATCCTGCTGGCGCTATTTGTGTCCCGTACTCGGATTGCTCTTGTTCCTGTTACCGATTTTGCTTTTCGCCTGCCTATTCCTGGTTCCGGAGTGTGGTTCTCGGTTCCTGTGGACTCGGTGTGCAGAGAGCAGTATCATCTGGCGATACGTGCATAACCCGCTTCGACTTGTTCGCGGTGGTGAACGACGACCACCTCTGTAGATGATCATCTACAATGCCCGGTTCTTACCAATACTCCCCGTGTCTCTCACAACTTGTGACACCCGTGATCCGATGCCGCTGCATTTTCCCCCAAACCCCTTGAACAGAACAAACATTTTCCACGAAAGACTGCATCACTCATTCCTGCACATTAGAACGAAAAAACTGCGAACCTCCTTTAACGTCATTACCCATTCCCTTCGGCCGTGTGAAACCCGATGTCATCGTGCGTGCTTACAAATAAGACTCGCATCAGTTCGTGTCATCCTCTTCCTTTTCCATATCTACGCTGTGGTGTTTACCACAGAATGAATGCGTAACATATTGGAAGTCTGCTTCCCAACTGTACCTCTTGTGTGATCCCACCTCTCTTGAATTCCCAATGACCTCTCGCGAAATAATCTAGGATTTGGATATGCAATCATCCGACAGGCCACAAGGTGGGAAGAAAGCGCCTCGGAAACAGACTGCTTTTAATTAAAGTTATGCACCGTCAAGGGCGAATATTGACTGGAAGACAGATAAGAACATTCTAAGGTCCCTATCTTTACAGAATTTGTTGCAGATGTCAACTATGAGCATTTTTCGATTCCAATCAGAACATCGCTTGCCGCGAGCGGCACATGCATGTGCATATATTACTCTACGAAAGCTATACTTTTCCGGTTTTGTTACTGCAATTCATACTGCTGATACTATTACTATCACTACTACCGTCATCGTAAACATGACCTGGTGTACCGTCTCCTACTATCCCATTCTTTTTGCATCGGGACAGTTTCCATCAACCTATCCGCTGAATTTGCCCACTTTTATTCATGCAATAACGATGACCAGTGATGTGTCACGTGAATAGGATCGAATTTTTCGATCACGTTGTCGTTCTGTTTGGTTTGTGAGTTGTCGTCATAATGTCTTTCTGTGCTGTTTTTTTGTCTTTTCCTATCGTGCCGGGATTCCGGTTAACTGTTTTCTCGTTCACCTTCGTATCTTGATCCGATTCGTCTCGATATCTCTTGACTGATGCACATATACATTGCCAAGCACTGTGAGATCGGTCCAACACGATGAGGACTGATTTGATGCGGTTTGTTTTGTACTCATTTCTCTCCCTTATTTGGACCACGAGGTCTACCGTGTCGTCATCCTCCATTCGTACCAAATTTTGACGTTCTCATTTTGAGCTTGTTTATACTCATTCATTCATTCATACATACACACACACACAGACACTCACAAGCACAGCAACTCCAGCTGTTCATTTTGTTTCCGACCAAGTATCTATTGCATCTGGATTATATCCCGTAATCGGACTTATCTTATACCAAATGACATGAGGTTTTCTTTTCTTGTTTATATTTGATGAATCTATCCCTAAAGAGGTTTACTGAACAACACTGTAGGGATTACGTGAACTCCTTTAGTCTTTCTCTCATTCTGTCCATCTGGGTCATTTACTTCCCTCCTCTCTCTTTCTTTGTTTTTCTGTTCGTCTTGTATTTCATTCATTTTTTGTAACTTGTACCTCATTTACCAAAAATGACCAAATGATTGCCACAACAAAAAGACACAATTCATGAAACTTGTTTTACCGTATTTGTAGAAAAACCAAGTTGCATGAAAGCAGCTTCTAATTCCATTGCTTCGATCACCTTAACCTACCAGTCCTCAAGGTCGTCGGTAAAGCTTGTCTTCGGATGTGGTCGCAGCTGTCGTCGCGTCTTAATCGCTTCCTTACTCTTAGGAAGCTGACATTTTTGTTCCACTAGGCTCCGCGACTCTTGCTAGATCCGATATCTCTGATGGACATTGAATTTAGGACTACAGGCGAAAATTGCTGTTGAATACATCTGTGAAATGACAGGTTGTCCAGATATAAGATGGCAGCCGTTGTGCAAAGGTATCATTCATCCCCCCACGTGGTGACCGTAAAATGTTGCCCCTGAAATAACTAACCGTGTTCATTATATGCGAAAAAATTGGCTTAGATTATTGGAGTTGAATGGGGCTGAGGGAATTTTAACTGTAGTGTGTGTGTGTACCATTAAGGCAGTACGCAAGAAACTTGAAGATGGCACAGTCTTGTCCTAAAAATAAATGATTAGTAGAAAAGTTGCAGTTCCAGATGGATGAGTAAAGTTTTCTACTACGCTCTAAAATGCGTCTGGTGTATGCCATTCTGCATCCAGCTGGAGCCACAAACGAGCAGGCAGCCAGGAGAGGTGACTTCGTCGACACTCAAAAGACTGCAATGCAAACCAGTTAACATAACCAAAACACCAGATGAATCAGTACAGCAGTTCTTGAAGTAATATTTAATCAGGCGTAACAGATACGACTTATCTATTAGAGAAAGAAGCCAGAAATCGATGTTGCTCAGCTTGGAGATGGTGTTGCACCGACTTGGGGATGACCACGTTTGGTTGTAAAATATCAAATCAAAACGCCTGATTAAACTGCATCCTAGCGTTAGGTAGATTGTTTTCCGTTCAAAGCCACCGCGTTGCGCGTGCTAATTGTTTGCCTGCCAGAACGTCACTCGCACTGCCCCAGTTGAGAGTAGCAAAATTTTACTGCTTTGCTTGCCAGCAGTTGAATTCTTAACTCCCCTTTGGTGATGTCCGTGTCGCTGTAGGTTCACTACGTGACGACCGAAATTTCTTTTTCACTAAACTTGGCGTTCACATGAACATTGTCTTTGAAGTGCTCCGAAGCGTTGGAACACTCGGCTTGTTGCCCGTTCGTTTAATTCGGACGCAAGAATTATTAACATTCCTCGTGAATTCCTAAAATATCACTGAGTCAGGGCGTTTTTGCATCCACTAATCGATGTCCAAGTTGCCATGGCTGTGGTCATATTGCTACGTGGCCTTAGGTTTTTGCGGTAAGTCAGCATTGCTGAATATGAATAGCACTAGGATATACTGTTTAGTACTCGCATGGACGATGAGTGAAGCACCATTGTGGATCCGTTGCCGTTGACGATTCACTGACAAGTGAGTGGTTTGAATAATAAACGACTCCTGTCGCTTCATGATCAACGATTATGGTGGACCCCGGAACAAACAAACAATGAGAGAATATAGGACAGTCTCTAAAACTGGTGCCTCTTCAGTTTGTCCATTTGGATATTCTTTCTCGACTTTTCTAGGTAGTCCTGAAGTAGAAATGACTGACCTTTTCGCATTGTTCAAGAACATCGCTAGTAGATGATATATTGGCATTAACGGGTGAATAGTATGGAAGGAAAGACATTGTCATAACAACACTAGCCTAAAAGCGAAAGAGAAGCACTTGAAGTATCTTTACGAGAAACGGATTGCGAGTGAACAAGAAAGCTAGGTGACAAAATATGAAAACGGCAAGCAGAAAAGTCAGAGAAGTTGAGAATAAATCGAGCATTGAGAATAGAACTCGATTTTCAAGGAACCACTAGCCAAAGATAGCATCACTAAAAGAAAACTGCATAAACATTCACATGATCGAGAGGCACTCAATATGGAACGGGGGCATTCACGAAAAGTGTTGACAACAAATGATTATGCGCATAAGATTGTTTGCAACTTTGCAGCTGAAAGAGACTATCAGCCTAGAATATACTTAAAGAAGAAAAAGAAATATGAACTGTCGTCACGCCTACAGCAGATGAAACTGATGAACTGTTGGTGCAATATTGTGAGTCGTCGCGCAGTTGCTGAGTCGTTTAGTGCTTCTTTCGTTAATTTGTTAATCGAAATACCAGTGAAATAACGTGAGTTACTTGGCTTGGAAACGGCCTACTTATTGTCCTGTCAATTTATCATTCTTAAAGATTTGGTGTGATGACCCATTTTTGTTAAAGCTTTGGCAACAGTGTCTGGAATTCTTTTGAGCTTTGGTTTGAGGGACCCATCATTTCACTGCTTGTTGTATAATTTGACCAAAGTGGAACTTGGGCATACTTGCAGTGTGACAAAAGAACCATAACCTATTCGCTCAGGACGTGTACTTCCGCGTGCGAACGAGTTGACACGGGAAACCTGTGCAACCAATGTTTTGGGTCTACGCGTTTCGATCAGGTCATGTGATTGCGGTGAGCGACTCTGTTCAGGTTGGCCTTCGGTTGGAAATTCACATGTCCGGGATGCGTAGAACTCGGGGCACACCCTACAAGGCTCGACCCAGAGCATTGGTTGCGGTCTGGTCGACGCTTGGATCAATTTAACTGAGTATGAGACGAACAGGTTTAGGAGCATTCCTTCCGAAAGGGATAGTGGTGGTGGGAAGAGCGACAAATACCTGTGAGGTGTTCCGGTCGTCATTCTCGGTGGACTTAACAGCATCAGACAAAGAAACGGGTGATTTTGCGAAATAATCGCCGGTCATATAGTCCAAATGGAGCAATGGTACTTTCGGCCATTCAATACTTGCAGTTTCTGTCTAACCAACCCCGTCGGAACCGTGAATAATGCAAAATGGACCTGAATATGCAGACTGCAAAGGGGGTTTCACAGAATCGCGGCGAGCAAAAACACGCATGCACAAAGTCGGATCATTTGGAATGTAAGTGAGACGGAAAGGTCCTAATTGTTTTCTTGTATGACTACAAATGACTGACACGCACGGACGGGTCAACCGAATTGGTACTGTCACAGAGGAATTGTCCATTTAGTTTCGAAATGGTGTGTCAAATAGTATGTCCGCTGTACAAAAACCAAATGCTTCCTCTAAAAGGGCACGGATGAGTACCGTGGTCAATAGAAAGGCATCTATCTATCTTATTGCATGAGATTTGGAGACGAGATAGGCTTCTAATTGCCTAAGTAAACTCTACAAATCCGTTAGATGAAGGATGATATGCGGTCGTGCAAATATGTGCACATCCAAGCAGGATGGAAAAGAATCCGTGAGACTTTTCGATTGGGATTGTGCACCCCTGTCGGTGGTGGCTGTAGAAGAGACACCACATGTAGAAATCCAGTGATGTAGAAAAATTTTGGAAACTGTTCGGCCGGATGTGTCAGCATTTGGGGACAGCCATTGGCCAGCCAGTAAAACTATCAACACGTTAGGAGAAAACGATAACCATCAGGTAGTGGCAAGGGATCCAAGATGCCTAGGTGGGTATGAGAAAAAAGGCTGCTATCAGTGGATATTTGGCAATCAGAGGATTAAACGTCAGTGGATTTTGCTTCCGCAATAGAGAATACAAGGTTTTACCCAAACACGGATGTCTCTGTCCATATTAGACAAAACATAACGATCGGAGGCAAGTTTGATAAAACCAGTCACTACAGGACGAGATATGACCGGCGGTGGCCAGGCGGATAAGGTCATTACGTTTGGACGTGAAGGTCGCGGGTTCGAGTCCTCCTACCGTCGGTCAACTTCCCCCTCTTAGTAACTCTCGGCTGTCCACGGCCCCCTTCTTGAAAAATGATGTACATTGTTATTTCATAAATAAAGAAGGTAAAAGATAAAAGATTTAAAAAAAGACGATAAAAGTTGCCCAAATAAGAAACCCACTTGTTATAATTGTTATGCTTGAACACATTCAATAAGTGTGCGAACTTACCTGACCTTAGAAACTAGTGCATTCAGACAATACCCAGTTTAGTGACATATGCTATGACTTCGAATCTTTTCCGGTGACCTTCGACTGCTCTACATCAGATTACTTGTACAAAACTCTTAAAAATGTTAAAGGTACTAAACACTACTTCATTGTCAATATTGCGTGCCGTTGACTCTATTATTCTAAAGCCGCACCTGGTCAGCATTTACCCTGAATACAACATCCGTCTTAAATCACTCACCATGCATGGTATTGCAAAACATTCCATTTCGGTTGTGAATATAGCCATCAATCCCACTTTGGATTCCTACAAATAAGTACTTGATTGCGACTTTGTCGTGAGGGATTCGTGTTTTTCTGTTTGGATCTGACAACCATGAAGTTGTTTCAAATTCATTTGTCATTGCTTGTCAGCTCTAACATGAATCATGCTTTGAAGGATCTAATTCTTGAATATTCTCAAAACACTGGAAACACGAAAGTACCCCGTTGCTCTTGAAGCTACCGATGACTCCATATTTATCGAAAGCCGCGTCATTCCTTACGGTCTTTGCATTAAAATGACGCTTGCACAAACAATTAGCAAACTTTGCTTCTCCTATTCTTATACTCTGGTTCTGTTTTTTTTACATTAATCGTACGGAAAACGACGGGAATTAATCGCTACTGTGTTTGGACTTGTCCTTATGTTACATGTCACATGTCACATGTCCTCATGATGTACTCAGGCATGAATTTGGATTGAACGTTTCCGTATCTGATGAGGCGATTTCTAGCGTCGTCCTACCAGCCCTCAGCCTAACACTTCATGAACTAGTTTCCAAAATGCCGGAAGACTTAGTTGAAAAAGGAACTCTCTTGTCAATGCATTCTTCATCCTGGTCTGCTTCAGATGTGACACCGCTGAAGTCCGGCAGAGAAAGCTTCGAATATGCGGTAACTATCGCTTGACCTTTCATTGTCGTGTGAAACGCTGCGCTTGCACTAATACTGAGCCGGAAGATATTCCAACTACATGTACACGTTCAAAGTAGTTTTCGAGAATCGACTTGAAAAATGCATATTTTCAGATCCATCTGGATGAATCGTTGATGCCAAAAACTACGTCCAATGCAGGATTTGGCCTTTTGGCCCCAGCAAATTAGCTGCTGTCTTTCAACAAGTGGCGAATAACCTTGTGAATGACGTTCATGGAGTTGAGGTACACCAGGATAATGTCATTGTGCTTGCTCCAGATCAAGCTACTTATGATGCACGTGTTTTGAAAAGAATACATCAGGGGTTTAATGGTAAAAATGTTGTTGTTGTTGATCCAAAATGTTCCTTTCCTGTTGCAAATTTTGAGTATCTTGGCTATTTGGTCAACGCTGACGCTTTCAGACCGGATCCTAGACGGTTGGCTACTTCGGTAAATAAACCATCTCCCCAGAATTTGTCAGAGCTGCACTCTTTATTGGGCGTTCTTCAATTTTATACTCTTTTCGTTTCGAACATTTCTCAACAAGCTCCCTGTTTGTTTCAGATGGTTTCTCAGCTCTCCTTTGAGGAGTCGACTTCCCATTAACAGTGCTTTCGATGTTTGGTTCGCCGTTTGTAATCTAATCCTATTCTTCGCCAGTTATCTCCCTAGATCACCCCTATTCTGATTTCCGAAGCTTCGTCTGTTAGAATTGGTCCGATCATACAGGAGGGTGGTAACCTAGTTATTTGTTTTACGTTATTTAAACAAAACCGAGCTCGAATATCCGCAAACACAGCGCGACGTATTGGGTGTCTATTGAGTAGTGGAGCGTCCATACAAGTATTTGTTTGCTATGTACCTCCCTATTGTTCGAGATTACCAGGCGCCAAAATTCATATTCAGTCCAACAAAAGGCCTTGCCTTGTGTTTCTGTTGCTATGGCACAGAAGTGGAGCATTGTTCTCAGTGCGTACAACTGTGCGATTGGGCGAAAACTTGCGAAACGCATTCCCCGCGTTGACTTTTTATCTTTCTGTCCTCATTCATCAGGTCCGAGTGATTCTCGACTTTCTTTTGGTTCGGCCTTTACCAGACAATCGATGGAATCTTATGAGCACCACTCGCAAACACTTTTCATTCATTCTTTCCGCTCTGAATCACGGATGGGGCCCATATTGTCAACAGCAGAGATGCAATTTCATTAACTCCAGATGGCATTTGAACTCTAAATGATCGGATTATAGTACCACCGAGTAGCCTCAAAGCTGTTCAAGATGACTTACGTTCCAGCCGCCTGGACTCTTTGAAAATGAAGCCAATTACTAGGTTCACTTGTTGATGGCTTAACACAAATGCTGGCTTACACCGGATTTGAAAAGACTGTCGGGGTTCTCCATGCAAGTCCAACACTACGCCGCAAACATGGACCGCGTAGCCACTGTCCAACAAGGGTCGACAGCGAGTTCATGCAGATTATCGCGGTCCATTCCCGAACATTGATTTTTCCTCAAACTGGTCAGAATTGTTCTTCACCACACCGTCGGCTGCGGAGTTCATTGTGCATGCACCGAGGGGAAGGGATGTCTCCAGTTTTAGTGACAGATAATGGAACCCATTTCACTGCGGAACTGTCGGGTAAGTGGTTAGAGTATTGGCTGCAAGCGTCTGTTTGCTCTTGTCAGACCCCCTAACTCTAATGGACAAGCAGAAATTTTATCCAAACATTGAATATTGTCATCAAAGCCTCACAGTGCTCGATATTCCATGAACTTGACAAGTGTGTCGACAATTTTTTTTTACCTCAGTGTGACATTTCTTGTTATTCTTCAGTTCACAGAAGTCCATCCAAACTCTTTAAAGCTAGACGGGTGGCTCGCCGTCCCAAATGAGCATCAACTCTAGTCATAATTTCTGATCTAAATTGGGAAAACGTCTTCCTGTTCCAACCCCTCACCCAAATAGCAACCGACTTTATCTAAAACACGTTGTAACGAACAAGCTTACTTTCAGCTGTTCGTAATCATGCTAATGCATTACATTAAATATGACTTGCTGCAAGTTGGAGGGGGGATGATAGGTTAGTGTCGTGTGCGTGCAAAACGGACGGGGGTGGTCGAAGTTTGGGGAAGAATACGATTCACACTCGTGATTCGAAACTGTAGGGGATTCGAGAAATTCTTGAGATTGGTGACTGGACCAGGCAATCCCTATTGGTTTCACCGGCTGTGTATGAACCCATAATAGGAAGTTCTAGCGAAGAATGCTTACAATCTAAGGTGTAAATAAGATCCGGGACTTCACCAGCCTTGATAACCTATTCCGAATTTTGTAGATAATTCTGAACACTACGTTCACATTAAGTGGCTGAAATCAACATTCGTGAAAGTGTTAGTCGCTCGTGTGTTTAACCAAGCCCGGTGGTGTTCACGTGGATTCACATAAACTCCCGCTCACGTGGTCATTCGAGGAAGCTTGTAAAAGTACGGAGGTTTCCGCAGTGAGGCAGAACTTGATCTCCTGTAAACAGGCGTAGAACAGAAATTGGTAGGCGATGTGTCCCGAGGTGAGTCAATAAAAAGCAAAGTACCCGTACATCTTGGATTGTATTTACCACGTTATTGATTTGAAATAAGAACGCTTGCGACCAGTAATATCTCTCGCGGTTGGGGTGAAATGTGGTTTTTCGTTTTCCGTTTCTTTTACTAGTACCCATTGAATTGGACCTGGAAGAGGTAGACGCTAAATCGGAGTGTCTATTGGCATTGATATTTCGGCGAGCATGACTTAGTCTCGGACAAGATTTTCTCTGAGGTCACTTGACACTGGATATCTGTTCTGTGACGTCTGTTTGGATGTGTTTATTTTTATCCCACACGAGATCTCTACATTTCCGTTCCAATCGCTCCAACCATTCGACACCTCTCTGCTGTGGTTTGCGACTTCGCGTATTGTCGTACCGGCGCTACGTAGGGGCAACGATATATATCCGACTGTTGACTCATGTCTTCCCTATCCTGTCGACTGAGGTGCTTATTCAATTACGATATCGGATTCGGAGAGAAGACACGTTTGGCATCGCAATTCGAACGTCTTCTACAAGTGCATACTGGACACTCGAATAATGCGAGCCAAAGCTAGTGTAAACTGAAATGGACTGAACTGAACGACTCCATTCGGCTAGGTGTCCGTTTGTGCGACCAGTATTCGCCCTCCCCTCCAAAAAAGGACCGGGTGAATATGTGTGCACAGAATGAGGCCACAGAATGTGGCGCCTCATCCTTTGGTGCAATCGCACAAACAACTTCAATGTCAACAACATTTGAAGATTTTAGTAGTTATAATAATGATAATAATAATAGCGATACACTGCCCGAATACGTCGAGAGCAGCTGCAAAGTGTATAACTTCGGGAAACTTGTGGTCTGATTACCTGGGGTTACATACGAAGTCAGCATGCACACTAGGGATGCGCGGAGAGGAGTTGAAAGTTAGTTGTGGAGAGGCTATTGATTTAATATCTGGCTCAATATCCAGCGTAAGGACCGAAATCATGGCGAGCGAACCAGGGACAGTGTGAGGGTTCCCCTTTAGCCTGATCTGTTTGAGGCTGATATGAGACACACCCAATGCCGAAGGCGGCCCAATTCCATCACAGCTCGACTTCATTTCATCCGCAAGTCCAGCGGATTACGGTAGTCTATTTCTTAACAGAGGAACATTTGAGCCCATACAGGAACTTTTCATAGCTCCTCGGCTTGGTCATAACTTCCCGCATACTGACACTTTTTCGTAACTTCTTGAGATGGTCTCTATTCCCCAAGTTTAAAAGCTTCGGTCTGGCCGCTGGTAATGGTAATGATCATGGTATATTTCTCAAAGACTTCAATAGAAATGCTTTGTTGCGTGATCAAGCGGTAAAATGATACTACACAACTCGTCCAAAAATATTACTCAGAAATGATGGTAGTGGTAAAAATGTTCAGAAGTTTGTATGGTGTCCGTGTAAGTTAATGTGAGACAAAGAAAATCAGTGGAACTGATTGACGGATGAAAAATCGTTAAACCTGGCCAAAGGGAGTGGAGTAAGGTTAGGAGGAGGACAGTGGACGTGTAAAACCAAAATGACCATGGAAGCGAGAATTCATGCATTGTGCGGTGGTTTAGGCAACCAAAAGAATAAGCAAAAGCCATTTGGAAGTGTGGGAAATGACAGAAGAATGATGCAGATCATGATGAATCATTGTTCAAAGACACGGGGACAGAAGACTTCACCAAAAGCGAGGAGGCAAGTGAATAGTAGTTTGCAGTGCATTGAATAAAATACCCAACGCCATTGTGAAATGAAGATGAGCCTTTTCGCCCCTGTCAATGGGTTTCAACCTGTTGACAGTCATAGGAGTATGAATAGCCTCCAGGGGGAATAAGAGAGGATATCCGGAGTTTTGGCCAACTGAACCGTAGGGTGGTTATGTGGGTGCTTTCTTAGATATTCGCCGTTAACCTGATTGGCGTGTTAGCCACAGTCAGGATGATCTAAAGTTCAAGATGTGTAATCAGGAAGGTTTGTCTTCCCATAGCGCCGGAGCACACAATAAGCCGTCTTTGGGTCCGGGCAGACTTTCATCGGCGAGCGTTAGTTGTCGTTGGCGAATCATGCAGATTAACACCATCGTTCTGTTTCAGTACGCCATGAAAAGTAGATCTTTTTTGTTAGACCTGGTGTAGTATACGCGGTTAATGGGCCAGCTAACATTTACGGTATAGGAACGTGCAAGACGGCAGCAATAACGGGTTTTTCCGCTCTAGGCAACCACACGGAGTATCACATACAAGGAGGACAGGCTTGTGTACATGATTCAGTCTATTACACTCCCATTCAGTTTAGTTTTATTGAGTTCGGGGAATCCAGTGCGCAAATGAAGAGCGGTTCAACGATTCACCACGGTCAATTGGCTGACAAATAGTGGAATGGGAATGCCAGTCAGGAGAGATAACTCGAGGAAGGGATATCATGCAGACGAGGGTCTCTCAGCTAGGAATATATCCTGGAATGAATTCCAAAACAGAATTATGAATAGTGGTAGGTTCAAGAAGGTTGGTAGCCGAGTAAATCTGAGCGATCATTATAACGACCAAGTGGACCGGCACTGGTCCTGGTGTAGTCGATCAACGATTAGGAATACGATTTGCCTAATGATACATTTCATACGTCCTGGATAGCTCTTCAAAACTTCAAAGTAACGCTAGCCCAACTTGCTGCAAAACCCAACGGAAAACAGGACTGATTTGCAAATTTTACAATACTACACAACTATCATTTCTTTTCAATTGGGCTTTAGTTACAATCTAGCCGAAAAATAGTGGGAATATGGGACACAAATCTGCGTAAAATGAGTACTCAGTGAAAAGCGACAAGTAGAAGAATCTGTCCGTTGGTTTAAGCAAATGCAAGAGCTTCCGCACGCCTGAGAGTGACGGCGAAAAATCAACGTAAACGTACTGAACATTGTCGGTTGACCATCGTGGGGAAAAAAGCGACAGTTGGACGTGAAAAAATGAGATGCCGTAAGTAAGAGTGATCCGTAGCTACACCAAGTTTTCGAGAAATCTCAACCTGAGAGCGTGAGGACAAAAGGAAGAAAGATAAATGTATCGCGCAGAAGACAAACGATGGCAAAAGCCAGTGGGAACGGGGGAAATTTCGGCAAAAATAGTCCAATGTCGGGTAACGAAAGAACGGCGGAAGATAGGCAAGGAATTTTCAATCAGTCACGATGCTATATAACGTTTAAAAGGTGGCCATTCATCATGATCATTATCGTCGTTCAACGTTTAACAGCAGGGCAATCCTTAATGACCGCTGCCTTTTCCTCATTAGTCCGAGATCAGAATCATTATTTTGCTTATTCATTGGCACCAGATAGGTGGTAAAACATAGGGTTGGACAGTGAACAGTGTACATTCGCCAGGCATATTCGAAGTCCCGCTAGCGCAATAACATTTAAGGAAAGCACTTCTGCCCTTAACCTAGAACCCGTCTGGCTAAGCCGCATTAGACAATCTTTGCTTTATCCGTAAATTGATCCATTGTTGTACACTTAATTTTCACACCATTTTCAAATTAACTTCTTCACCATAAGCTCTTCGCCGCTGAGACTTCCGTATCCTAACCTCAATTCTAGAACTTCTTGATTGTCTAACTTTTTCTAGTAAAACGTTCCGGACTATGGAATATGGGCTCCAATTCCCTAGGTAATTGTCTGACTCATAAAATATTAAGACATGGTCTGATCCGTTACCTAACTGTCAACACTGCCACAGTGTTGACTGATACTGACAAGTCTGAGACAGCAGCACTTGCGTATGACCATACTTACTAATGCAGTCTATTTATCTAATCGACATAGTATTCACCCCCTCATGTATATACCAACCCGCATCATCTACTACTAAAAATTTTAAATTGTGAACAGTACCGTCGTCATCTGCGTATTTCTCAACCAGTTGCACTGAACAGGTCGTGACATTCATGACACCCTGTTTAATCCTTCTACTGTCCACGTACACACTTTGATGCTCCTCTTTCTCGTTTAGTCCCATTCTACTACTACTTTTCTTTCCGCCTGCACGCTCAACAGTCCATAGCATTTTGTATTACTGCGGCAGCTCGGTGTAGGGTTTTATGGGCCAATTTGACCGAAGCTTATACGAGGGTCATTGATCCATCCAAACCTTTGCTTCGGCTGTTTGTTTGTTTTCATTCACATAATAGCACTCGTTAGAAAACTAATTTCAAAATTTCACTCCGATGAACATCATTGTTGCCACTGTTGCCGTCTGCTCTCTGGGACGGTGTGCTTACGATAAGGAACTTCCAAGTATGCTCCTACTTCATATGCATTCTTTTACCAATCTAGATTTCGCAGTAAACCCATCCCATTCTGATTGGTTGTTGTTCTGCTTGTGTAAACGTCATTCGTGTAACTCCTTCGGTTCCGGGAAGCTTGAGTTGCGGGATTGCGGGTTGGCTTGGTTGAATTGTTTGACTTTTGATCTCCTGTTATGACTTTTGCTTGGACATATCTGCGGATGAAAAGTTTTGATCCTGCATAAGACAGTGTCGCCTAATACCTACTCCTATTATGTTTGTTCCGACTTTGCACCCAAGCTTGGAGAAGCGTTCTTAGTGTGCTACGTTAGAATTGCAACCTGAACAAATAGAAGTTGAGGCAGCAGAATTCATGAAGAGAACTGTCAAGGGCGAAAGACGAGTAACTGCTTTTTTGAGAGAAGTGGGAACGGGTAGAAGTCCTTAATAGATGATGGGAATTGCCATAGACCATAACCTTAAGACTATATTGCCAGTGATAAAAGAGGTGCCCGTCCCATGTTGTGGAATCCATAGGATTTTCAAACCGAGAGCTGAATGGGAGGAACGGGATTTGGTTAGTTGCGTTGGCAAACTACAGGATTTATTAGTTGCGCCCACCGTGCCCAAATGGGGAATGCCTTAACTTGGTGGACCTCCATTACATTTTTTCCTTGTTTAGGCACTCTGATGAGCAGGTAAAGTCATCTGTATCTGAAGGAAACTGAGGGATAGAGTTTTCACTACTTGACCGGAAGGTCAAAGGAAGCTGTTTATAATTGTTTGATAATGGATGTCAACCGACGAGGGACATATTTGACAAACGTTTGGACAGCGTCCTGTCGTCGTCCAGCAATGTTGAAAGGCGTTGGAAAGCTCGGACAGGCCTACCCCGAATAAGAGTCCTTGAATACTTGTGCTGATAAAATATACTGATGTGCATATGCATTAGAAGAACTGGAGTGCCCAGCAGACCTCAGTTATGTCCACACGTTTGAATTCGAGTTTCCTACTTCACCAACATTCATGCTGGCTGTAAGGAGAGCCTCGATTTTGTGATTTATGCAAATCTTTATCGTCAAGAGCTTTCCCATATCGAAATCGTTACGGCCACTCTATGGGACGATAGAAAACAAATCCTGATTTGCTTAAGATCGACCAGGTTTGATAAAAAACTAATCTCATGGACTTAGGGGTTGTCAAGTGAATGAAGTGAGGGATTCAGCGTAATTTAGAGAAGAATCGCGGATTTTCCGATGTGGATGTAGAAAAGGGATGGAAATATCTGTCTCAGCAGAGACTACTTTATCTATTTTTTCTATTATCTAGATACCCTGAAAGCAGTCAATCTTCTCCAAAAACATGAGAATTGATGTCGCTATCACCATCATTTCCGCATCCTGACGTTTTCAACCCCCTTTCGAAAAGCCCCATGGCGAGATATAAGTTGCCAGTAGGAACTGTGCAAGTTGCAACTAAATTCCCAATGGGCCCTGTTGTAGTGAACATTCTTTTGGATATAAAGCAAGACGCTGCATCAGTAAAGGTAGATATAACCAGTAGGGTTGATCTACTCCTAACCAATGAGTGTGACTATCTACTCCTGTAGGTACTGCCAGAGGTTACGGTAAAGGGTTATCTTTTCACGTTAAATCAGTGGATGGACAGAGGAAAATGGATTGCAGTCAGCCTATGTCACTGATTTCGTTCTTGATGTTTCGGCAGCTCTATCGGGAAGCAAGGTTGTGCCCAGGTGGGAAGACTCCCGTAGCATGCCTTTCAGCCGTCTTTCAAGTGCCGAAGTGAAAATGTTGTTGAGATGGATGCACTGCCGGCACAACTGATGTTAGACCACCTGAGAAGAGCAGAGAACTAACCCTCTTAGGTAAGGTCCTATGTGGCCCGTTGATTAACCGTCGTGGACAAGACTGCCGTTCCTTCGCAGAGATCACAGAACAAGGCCGAGGAATATCTTAAGATGTTATGCAGCAAACATATTCTCAAGACAAGTTTATTCTATGTCAAGCCATCAATCGAAGAAGAGCATGTAATAGATGCCCATTTGAGAAATAAATGACGGACATACATGCTGGGCCTTATCTTGGGGAGGTGAGCATCTTCTAGGCATACACAAATGAGTTTGCGAGGGACCTTACTAAATAAGCCGCTGAGTCAAGAGGAGGGACCCAGAGTCAGTTTCGCCGCCTCTATTAGTGAGTATCTGTAGGAACGATATACCACACCAGTCCCGTCGGCTGGTAAATTCCGTGTAGCGCAGTAGTTGACCCCAGAAAAAACAAAATTAAGGAAGTTCTTGACTGTGGGCTAGTTTCAGTGATCAAACTATCCCTTGTCACCTAGCCCCAACTTTATGGCCAGATTAATTGGGATACTACCACACCCAAACAAGGTCATATTAGCATAAGCGCTTACAGAGAAAACGTGCTCTTACAAATGCTAGCAACAGAAACGGGACGAGATGCGCTCCGTTTTTCGTTATATGAAAATAAGGACCTTGTGGAGGTTCCAAAATAGTTTGGGTTCGTCGTCCATCCGTTCGGCACTGTTCCTTCCGTTTTTGTGGGCGTTTTGCTTTGAAAACGTCGCCATGTTGTTTAGGCATGAATACCTGTTGGATATTACTCGTGCAGTTCTCGGCAGTTTCTCCGTACATGGATTCTTGAAGTCCACGGGTAGTGAAACGGAAGTCATCATGTTGGCTGAGAGGCCTGACCCAATAATACAAGATTTTAGTTTGACCAAATGGGTAAGTGACAGTCGTAGCGTGTTTTCCAGTATTCCTTGTGCTGCAAGAGTGTAACAGTTTAGGTCCATAAAGTTTACAGTGTTACCCACTGGCCGCACTGTGGGACTATTGTGGGATGCTAAACAAGACGTATTCATGTATTGGTTGCAATTAGGTCCTCCCTGTCCACCGTGGGCCCCGTTATCTCACCTGTGTTCAACCTGATTCCCTCAGATGGATAAGACCCCATGTAATTCCGTCGATGGTAATTATACAACATAAATTTCTAGAATTATGAAAGGCATGCTCACGGGGAGCTCAAAATAAAACGGGGTTGCTGTAGATTTACCAGGGCAACAAGTATAAAATTGCAAGAGCGGTAAAGAGATTGAAGGGATCAAACTACTTAGCCAACTAAGTGTTGAAAACGGAACGGGCATGATACCAGGCTGGCTTAAAAAATAAAAATGTGCTCTTAGCCTGCTAACTCGCGTATTTGTTTGAATGCATCCTTGTGCAACAGTCTGTCGAAGAAGTTATAAGTCTTCCATCGCGGCAGGAGTCAGGCATCAACCAAACATACGGCTCCATATGATACAATAGATAATTCTGCTTGAAAAGAGATGGTATCCAGGGGTCGATCCACCACCTGAATTGCGTTACACCGCGGCGTGGCCTGCTAGCTATTACCAGGAAGATTAAGAGTATAGAATCCGAGAACGCACGTAGGCAATCAGAAATAGAGAGTGCATCAAGGTAAGTGACCGAATAGATTTTGCTCCTGAACGACCGCTCCTCTCAGCTCGAGCAAGGGGTGAGTATCTTTGCTTCCAACTTTACTTGAGTCAGGACTGCCATAATCTGTGGGCAGACCGACCAAGAAGGAATTACAGGCTAGAAGCTCAGTGCGTACAAAAATCCAGCAACATCGCGTGTGGTAGAAATCGCAATGACGTTATCCGCGGGATCACGGAGCCCTTAATGAAGGAGGGTATGCAGAGGGAAATGGCTGCAAGGCACTGCATAGTAGATCTGTTTCGAACGGCGGAAACACAAGAGTATGTTACTATCAAAACGGTATTTCTCCTTGGAAGATGGTAGGGAGTCAATGACTCAGGATTTCCGGCCCCACGTCCAACGCTGGTGGAATTCGCCAATCCACGGCATAGAGAAAAGTTTCCGGCATCAACCGATAAAATCAGGACGGCCCCGAGGGGGGTGATTGCTATAGTGCCGGATGATACTGCCAGAAGCAAGATCAAGGCTACGGGTTCAAAAGGGGGCTCGACGGGATTCACTACCGCGCGGCCGCAAGTCCCGAAACTGAGAATCCAAAAGTTTGGGGGAGGAGGGCAACTGAATGCCACTCCGTGCAGCAGAGCCACTAAGTTCGGACCTGACACCCGTGACTGCCATTGGCCGGAAGAGCCAAAATAAGGAGGCTGTGAGCATGGGAGTGAGGATGGAGACCTCGACTATTAAGCGAAAAAACGGGCAAGGGCATCGAGAGTGAGTCTCAAGCATGCAACAACCCCGTCCGTTCAGCAGACGAAAGGACGGCGGAGAGCAATTATAACTGTGACCTACGCAAATGCTGCAGGTTTGGGTAATAAGTGGCCGGAGTCACGATTCAGGACTCTGTATGCAAATTTGGCGGCCCCGGTTATGGCCGGGGGGGTGTGGCTATGATTCAATGGCGCGGGATTATTATTTCTTTAGAACGGATAGAGCGAATAAGAGAACAGCAAGCAGGACCCTGATAATAGTTGCTGAATAGTACTAGGCGCAGGATGGCCACAAGATGCATATCCAAAATATACAGGCTCTGGAAGTCATCATCGCAAATGGCGGTTCGGGGATATCAGTTTTATGTGTGTACCGTAGCCCGGGGTTGATGCAAGTGCAGGACGGCAAACTGTTTCTCTTTCTCAATGTGGTTGCAAGGCTGAGGGCAAACTTTCCGTACTGTGAGATTTTAACGCTCCGGAGATTGACTGGGTTTGCGAGACAGTTCCGAAATGTACCCGTGGGCATCAATTCCTGCAGTTCGTGCACAAAATTGGGATGGTTCAGCACGTTACCCAGGCGAATAGATGGAGGGTCGGCAGAGTACCGTCAACCCCTGACTTGGTGCTAACGGAAACACTGAATGCTGTAGGGAGCCTTGAGTTAAAAGATCCAATAGTTAGGAGTGATCATGCCGCAATCCATATGCAGTTGAGCCTGCAATGACTGGTAGCTCCCAATAAATAAGGCAGAAACTTATACATATTGGTATATTTCTCGAGAGGCATGCTTGATTGCATGAGCAAATTTTACATGGGCGTTGCAAGCCACGTCGAACAGGCAAGTAGACCTTTGGGTACAAAATGAGGGGAAATAGCAAAACTGGCATACTAAGAGACACACGGTTTAGGCGCACCAATAATGCATATCGCAGACGCAGAGTTCAACTGGAAGATGGCGCCGGGTGTGGAGGTCCCCGCAGTGCTCGAACTTAACGGGTCCATAAAATGGACATGAATGTCGGAGTGTCATGAAAAGTCTCCAAAGACCTTGAGTGAAAGGTCAAAACTTGTGAAAAACGGACCAAAAGGGCTGACGTGGAGAGTATTTATGCCCGATAGAAACTCAGCATTAAACGGATATGAAAAACAACTTCGGTAATTTTACGAAGGATCCTGGGGACAAGAAAATAGTTGGAAGCCATTTGAAAATGTGAAGGGATGAAGAACGCTGGTGAAGAGTTTTGTCTGACCCTTGTTTGAAGACATGAAGTATGGAAATGTCGTCGGCGTTGGGGAAAATGAGGACTGATTTGATATGCGTTGAATGATGTATCTGACGCTGGTAAGCCAGTTTGAAACAAAAACGGGTTTCTTTGCATCTTTGTCTGCATTTGAGGGCTTAGCTGGTAGCAGTTACTGGTATAGTGATAACCGCGATGGCCGAGGCGAAAATTGGGTATGATGTTCGCGATAGGTGATGGTAGCGGCATCTGGAACAGGGACCTAAGTGTGGGCACCTTCGTGGCAAATGGCAGCTCCAGCAGTAAATCTGTGCAATTGCGAAGACTTGTCGGCTCAGAGAATTACAAGTATTGTGGATCGGATTATATGAGAATGTGATATGAGTACGTCTTTTTCATATGCCTTGCTACATATGCGCTAAATGAGATAGAATTTAGGTTAGAACCTTCGCTGACTTGTTTTATTGGCGGTTTTTCTGCCTATACCTACAGTGATGTGTACTTGTAGAAGCTACTGCTGAAGCTGATACTAAAAATTGGCTAGATCTTGTTGAGTGGAATGAGATAAGACCTCGAGCGTTGTATCACTCAGTACCCTAGGCCCGACTCATAGGCTCTTTCTATTAAAGTGTTAGGATGATGCAAATTTGGCAAATTTTGTACCGTTATTGCCTTCCTAATTTCGTTTTTAAAGGTAACGGAGGTAGGAGAAATCAACCTTATGTACTGAGGTTGTTTATTCCACAGGGAGGAACATTTGATGAAGTTTTTCCCAAGTGCTATCCTCGACATGGGAACTGACACCAAGGACTCAGCTCGACGCAAGCCACAGGAAAGGCTATTTCTCATTTGGGGTGCGAAGATCCACATATTTTTACCAATAATCTTATGAAAAAGCGGAGGTTGATGTGAAATTCTCGGGAATGGATAAAAGTAGGCGGCTGGACCTGGGTCTCCAAATGCGGTTGGAAGTAGAGAGTGGGTAGCAAATTCCTGGATCGTCAATGGGAGGCAATTTAGAGCAACTTGTTATCAATAACGACTTGGTTGCATCCCTCCACAGAATCAAGTGGAAGGGGCTACAACCATGGTGGAGGAGTAGGATCACGACAGCCAGAATGTGGTAATGCAGGGCTTTCATGTGGTATAAGGACAGAGGTATATAGCAGAGAGAAAGAAGATGCCAAGCATCTGGCGACAATGCCGAGAAGCCCACCAGGAGAGGATTGATGGGGCCGCTGAAAGCGACCTCAAAACCTAGTACAACTACGTGCAGTCCAAGGCTGCTTTGCTAAAGGCCGTAGGTGGGGTAAAAACCACCAGGGGATTAGATTGGCCGGCAGTCAAGAGAAAGCCGACTGTCTGTTAAAATTTCTCCAGGCTCTATACAAGCGGGAGCAAGGGGCACAGGTACGAACACTAGGCCCCGTCACCGTTTTGGTGGAAATGCAGGGCGGAGCGATCACGGACGAAGAAGTATGAGAGCCCAAAAAATAGACGCGTCGAAAGCAGCGGGGCCTGATGGCCCCACCCAGCAACAGTAAAGCCGCTGGCGGAGGTTCTAGTGAAACCTTGCACACAGGTCTTTAATGCATTGCTGGAAGAGGGGTGGCTACCGGCGGGTTGGTTGACGTCGACCGTCATACCGGTACATAAGGGAGGGGACAGAGACAACTGTAGTAGCTATAGACCGGTGAGCATAAAATCCATCATGCTGAAAACGCTTGAAAGAGCCCTTCGCGACAGGAGAGTCAATCACCTAGAGACTAACAAGCTAATGACGACAGAGCAGTAGGGATTTCGGCACAAGCGTTCCTGTCTGACCAAACTGCTAAGCTTCCTGGACGAAGTAACAGGTAGAATTGACGAGGGCGAAGGAGTAGATGCCTGACATTTGGAATTTCAGAAGGCCCTTGAATACACGAACCACAGGCTTCTTGACCAGAAAGTGAAGGCTTTCGGTGTTGATGAATAAGTGAATAAGTGAATAGCACAAAGTTTGAAGGGCAAGTCTTTCGGGTTGCGAGCCGAGGTGTGTCAATAGGCCGGAGAATTGCTATGCAGCGGGGTGCGTCAGGGGTCTGTTTTAGGACCACTGCTCTTCCTTATATATATATGGAAAACATGGCTAGTGGGTTGGAAAATACTTGTCTCATGTCTTTTATACTGTATATTTCTCGTTTTGCTAGATATATGCGCAAGGCAAGATCAAATTTTTACATGGATGATGCAGAGAAAACGTGAATATTGAAAATCAGAGGAAATATGCGGATATATACTGTTCGATAATTCTGTAGGCACGATCAGAATCTGCAAAGAAATACGCAGTTCACAAGAATGCGAGAAAAATTTCTAAACTGCACGAACTCTTTTCCAAGATTGTACATGGTCTTCTGGAACTGTTCGTGAGCAACGGACTGCAGGTCATTTCGCGTTTAGATGCACTAAATGTGCCTGTCGCTGGCGCAACACTTGGGAGAAGCTCGACGGCGGAGGTCGAGGTATGGCCGAAGGCGCAAATGTCAAGATCGTTACGTGATGGATATAAAATTTAGGCTGAGGAGATGAAGCTCAGTGGGGATATGATAATTGGATGAAAATTATGCAAAGCCACGGGAACATCATGCGGAGTGAATAGGGGAGTCACATTTAACAACAAAAAAGGTTACATAAATGCAGAAGAAGACGGGAAAATGCTATGAATTCTGCCGAACTGCACTGAGCATAATGTTTTATGAAAGTCTCGGGCGAAAGTATTTGGAACTCTCAGGACTACTGATTACACTCCCATGCGGATGGTGGTAAACTGGGCTGAGAGGTGTAACGGGGAAAGTTTTGTATAAGAAGCTGAAAGTTTTCAAATACATCGGCCTCGAGCATGCTGTCTTTTTTGTTGTTGCACTTTTTAACCTTGGACGGCAGTACTTGTGAGGAATTTGAAGGGGCGCAAAAGACATTCCAGCGGCAGTGGACACTGCTTTGACCAGTCAGGAAGATCCTTTTGAGCGACACTGTATCTCTTGTCTCGTGCTGCTATTGCCGCATACTTCGTGAGATTTTCCAGTTGTTCACATGTTTAGAATCCTTCTATCTTCCTTGCCGTGTAACCATAAATACGAGGCCACCAGTTCCGTCGTCTTCAGCACTTATTTGTGTTTGCCAACGGTTTTTTCCTGGTCCGCTTTTTGATTGTCATTGGCATCTAGTGCTTTTGATCTTTTCAACGTATGCAGCTGAATAAACAGGAGCAGCAACAAGTTATTGTGTTGTTCCGAACTGTTGTTTTCTGTTTTTTCTGTGCCAACCAATGCAAATTTGATTTCAACTCCCAGCTTGAATAAACACGCACCATCCCGATGTAACTGACCATGATATTTGACGTGTTTTGTTACTACCGCCGCAAACGAAATGACGATCAACCATTATGAGGCTGATAATAAATTCATTCATTCATGACGCAAAGTAATTCAACTGCAAGCAGTTGGTGACTACTCCGGAATACTGCTGTAGATTTTTTGACAATTGTCACGGTCAGCATGCTCTGCGCTGCTGACCTAATATAGAAAACAGAAATGTAAATGTAGAATTATGGAGGCTGATGCGTTGAGAAAAGGAGTAAGGGTTGGATTATGGCATAGCTGGCCTATTTCTTTTGATTTATTTAATAATTATGATAATGTTGGTTTATTTATCGAAAACGAGGAGTTTCTTTACTGTGAAAAGTAGAGGAAGAGGCAGTCAGGATTGCGTTCCTGATGAGGGTTATAGAGAGTGACAAAGAAAATGTGAATAGGTAAATAGAAGGGCTGAGAGGCATGGGAGTGATTCGGAAGGCAGCGGAGACTTATCCATAGCATTTGCACGTCTGCCAGTTGACAAGCTATGGGCCTAGTGGTGGGCCAAGGGCAGATCCCTCTCAAAATGGTTACGACTATTCCATCCACCCAGCGATCAGTGAGGGTTAATCTTCGGTGTATTTAGAAGTCGATGGCTACTGAAAATCACGATCGTCCGAGATATAATTGTTGGTCAATCAAAGGACCTGGGTGACACGTAAGTATTTAAGACAGCCACAAAACTGGAAGGGTTATGCGAGCACCGAATGCTAATGGGAAGTTAGTTCCAAAGCATGGCATAAACAACAAGGGAGAAATTCGACCTTAAAGAGGGATTGGCCATTTCTTCATTGATGTTTGGTGACCTGTGGCGGAGAGGGTAGGGGCTGTCAGAGGTGAATATAAGTGGCCTGGTGGAGAAGGAAAGCCTATTCGCCAGGCTATGTAGAAAATCCAGGCTAGTTTTCAGTCGCCGTAGCCGAAGTGGCTCAAGTTTGGGGGCTAGACAGCGGTCCTTGTAATTCTGAGTCATCGACCATCTTACCACTCGCTTAGTGAAGCGCCTCTGAATACTTTCAATGGATATCCTATCCGACTTCGACATTCTGGAGCATATCAACGTGCCATACTCAAGGAGTGATCGAACATGTGTTTTATGAATGCTGAGTATGCTGTCGGATAGTTTCATTGTGCGAAAAATCAGACTTTCATTTCTCCTAGCTTTAGCCGAATGAATAACTACGTCCTCTGAAAAGTTTAGAGGCTGATTAGTTGGGACCAAGGTCACAAATAGTGGGTTCACATGCAACAGAGGATCCGCCTCGCAAAATTGAATCTTTAGATAGTGCACAACTACATGTAAGTATTTCGCTCTTATCAGCAGAGAAGCTCATCATCCAGGAGATACACCAGGCACCCGAAGCAAACAAATCGGCACAAATGTCTCTAACCGCAATATTAACTTCATTTGACTTAAGAGAATAAACCATTTTTGTCACCAGCAAACAGGAGGGGGACACCGTAAGGTATTGAATTTAGTACATCAATAATATTCTTAAGGAACAGTAGGGAACCAAGTACGCTGTACTTTATGACGCCACTAGTAACAGATATGAGATTAGCGGTAATGCCGTCAACGGAGACCATCTTGTTAGGTAAGACGAAAGCCAGGATAGAAGAGAAGCGGTGAAGAAAAGAGAAGCTTAATTTGGATAAAAGGTGCAGGTGAGGGACACGGTCAAAGGTCTTAGATATATCAAGGTAGGTGACTGCGAATGCCATAACCCTGTTCGCTAGGTTCGTTGGAAGGTTCAGGAAGTCAAACTGACAGTTGGAGCAAGAACGGCATAGGAGAAATCCTTGCTCTTTGGGGCTAAGGAGGCTGGAGGCTAAAAGGTGGTCCACGATGGATCGTTTTACCACCTCCATAACCCTGGAGATAACAGGCGTGTGGTTAATGGGACGGTAAGTAGGCGAATCATGCAAAGACCCATTCTATTGGCTGGGGGTTATTACAGAGTGCTTCCAGTTGACCGGAAATACAGCAGAGTTCATTGAAAGTGTAAGGAGATTGAGCGGCAGCAAAGTTAGGTCACAGCCAGAAATACCAACAGCTGTTGGAGGGGTGCCACCAGGGCCTTGGTTTGACCGTGGCTTGAAATTGGCTAAATGTCTTTCAATAGTCTTAACGTCAAAGGACACAGTCGATAAGGTGGAGTTATTCCTATTCTGTAGTTCGGGTGAATCACTGACCTCGGTTAAGGCCATGAAGGAAGCGAATATTTATTGAACTCCCGAGTTGCGTCTTTGGTGTTGTCACAGAATCACCATTAGGCAAACTAGGAAGTTCACTGGTAGTTTGCGATCATGGGATCTTAATTTATGTTGTTTTGAAAGTATTATGGGGTGATTTTTATGCCTTAGCGCCCTAGCTTCTTCTTTCTGAATGAGCGATTCACCCAGGCCAGAGATATTGTCAGACAGATAGTGCAAAAGAATAAACTTGGAGAAGTCATGTGTCAATAAAAAGTGCCGTTGCAACATAACACATTTGGCTTTCGTGGAGGCGAGTTATGAAGTCTTTTTTCTTTTATTCGTTCTTTAATAGGCAGTTTCGAGATGCAGCTGGTCATGTTGCAATAAAATTAATTTGCAGCCCTCTGTGGGTCAATCGCTAGAAAAAAGATTCCCCAATCAAGTTGGCGTACTACAGAGGAAATGTGCTGCCAGTTAAGATGGGGTGGGCCGGTTGTTTCGATAAGATGGTTAGGGAGGAGAGCATGGACATAGATTCTTCCGTGCACTACGCTATGGTCGCTCCCTGGAAACTTATTTCCGACGTAAACCAGGATGTGGTGTTCAGTAAGCCCAAAGATGAGGCCTAGCATATCATTATTCCTGGTGGGTGACGCCACCTGCTGTACCCAACCTCCATGACGTATATGAGAGACAATCCATGTTGGGCTGGTAGAGCCGTAATCGTCGACCAGTTTAGACCAGGGAGGTTGAAGTCTTCGGCAGTGATTTTCGATGTTGATGGGAGGGAATCAACGCGGTCAAATGCGTTCGATAAGAGAGGGAGCCCAATTTCGGAATGAGATGGTGGGTGATGGATACAGGCAGTATGGATAACTCAGAATGAGAGCTTGAGATTGACACATGCCGATTCTTGGATCAGTTCGATTGTAGGATGCGCAAGAACGAAGACTGATAGGCCCTGCCTCAAATAGACAAGGCAACCGCCAAACTATTGGGGACAGTAAACATCGGGGGTATCCAGAGGCATCTGGATAAAGTTTACCAGTGGTCGGTGAGTTGGGATTTCCGTTGAATTTGGACAAATGTCAATGGCCCATGGAAGGAGAAGCTAATTCACCTCACCACATGGGTCCGCCTGGGCATCATTTCGTGATGGAACAAACTCAGCAAGCGAGTAACCTCGGGATAGCCGTGAGCGCAGACTTCAAACCTAGTATGCAATGTCAGAAGGCAGCCAAAAATGCATGGTATGCCTTACACCAGTTTAAGAGGACCGGAGAATTTAGGAGGCTCAACGTTCTTTTGCTGCTGTTCAAAGCATTTGTTGGACCGCACTTGGAATGCTGTGTCCAGGCAAGGAAAACATAGTTGGTAAGAGACAGTAAAATGCTGGAACACATTCAGCGTGTTCTTACAAAGTGGTTTGCACCCCCGAAGTACAAGGGGTATCATCAGAGGCTGAGGGCTCTTGGCGTGTACTCCATGGAAAGACGTAGGGCAAAAGATGACTTAATACAGACCTTCAGGATCATTAAGGGTTTAACCGAGATGTAGGGTCACCGTGGAGCCCTATTCCAGATAAGGGGGAACGACACACTTAGGGGTAACGGAAAAACGATTATGCGAGAACATGTAAACACCGTGTTGGGGAGCAAATCGTTTGCCGCACCAGTGGTGAGTGACTGGGAAAAGCTACCGGAGGAAGTGGTCAAGGTAGGATCAGTGCGTGAATTCAAGGGGAGGCTAGATAATGCATGGCTAGCTGTGCTTGGAGAAGGCAGTGTGTGAACTGTGGGGTTGCGAAGACGGTCGGGAGGAAAGTATCTCAGTATTTGTTTTTCCCTTGTAAGAACTGACGAGGGTTTCCATCCCTTGTTGTCAAAGAAATCGTTAGATACGAGGAGCTCTCGGTGCAAGAACCTGGACGATCGGGTATCTCGCCGCATAGTCCTGTAATCAAACCAGAAATGGACCTGGGGCTAATATTATAAAAAACGGAAGTGCGAATGAGTGGATTTACCTGCGAAACTAAAGCAGAAAATAGAAGGTATTGAACTCTCGCATGTCTCAGGAGAATGTGGAAGGGACATGGGTGAACTTAGATGACCTGATGATGGATAAAATTCATGAATAAAGTGGAGCGAATAAAATGGATTTCACCTGAGGAATGGTCGGGGCACTTATGACTAAAGGATCAGTGCGGTGTGACCGGGATGGATGTTTATAATATTAGCGAGTTTTGGTGGGTGTGTTTGGTGTTATGAATATTTTCATAGAAAAGTTGACTACAGCAGTTTAACTGAAGTTAAGTGAATCACACTTATCTGGTGATTTGCGAATTTCTTAGAACAGACTGCATGAAGATTGGGATATCCGAGGATGCTGAACAACTTCTCAAACATTTTCCTAAGCTTTCTTAACGGCTTGACGTCCGTGCCATGTGAGCAGTTGGAAAATTAGTTAGAGGGCATGAATCCAACGTTCAGCGTCCCATGGTAAGTCGCGATCATCAGGTGGATCATGGGTATTGTCTTGCGCAGGAATAACACGAAAAATATGCTTTGTTTACTCGTTTGGAAACGGGTGTCAATCCAAGGTATTATCCAGGGTACCGCAATATATGTGGTCGTTTTGCGCTTTCCAGGGCAGCAATAAGGAACGCAAATGGTAATAAGAACAAGGGGAATTGAAGCCTTAGATGACCTGTTGAGAGCCATCGACTTGAAGCGAAACATGGATTTGTTCCCCCGAATCACTTGTTTAAATAAACGCCAGGCGCGATTGCCATTTGCGCGTTGCTCACGCACGCTTCGCTCGCACGCTCCTGGTAAAGTATGCTCAACCTTCAACAGCCATCGACTGTCTTTTGCTTGCACTGGTCGAGTGTCAGGCTTGTCAGTATCGCAGTGTTACAGAGCCGAACGAGGGTGACGCACAAGTGGTCCCAACGGTTAAAGGCAGGCAAACGTGATACGAGATCCGCGTTAAGACATCAGGTCGTAAACACTCTTAAGGTAAGAGACCAACTCGGACCTGGGATACTGCGGTGAAGATCACGATGGTCTAAATGAAAGTACGAAATTGAAGGGTTCCAAGGAAGAGAGGAAATAAAGAGAAAAAAATGCAAAAACGAATTCGTTGGTCGGAAAGTATCAGGGAGATGTAAAGCGGACTTAGCAGTTCTGCAGCAGTGGCTCAAAGTAATATTGGGATTGTTGCGTGGCACTGTTAAGGAAGACAACTTAGATTGGGGCCAAACCCAGATTTACTGTCGGTTGGTATTGATTAATTTACTTTGTGGGAACACTGATGTTTCATTTTTGGCAGTGTGATTTCAAGTGTAGACCAAGGAGTTCTCGAGAGCGCATTTGAGAAAGAATACTGCCATACAGCTTTACTCTGCACATAAACCAGATCTGTTTCTCCCTAGCTTTAGCTGACTAAGTGACTAAAGGATCTATAGACCAAGTAGTTGAGACCGAGGTTGCGAATTGTGGGTTTACATGCAATTGATCCTCGTAACAAAATTGAACAACCTGGTAGGTGAGTAGCTCGCTGTTGTCGGTAAAGAATTTCATCAATCAACGAGGACAAATCGACACAAATTCCTGTGATCTCAGTGCTAAGTTTGTTGAGTTTGCAAAGGTGAAAAATTGTTATAACATCAGGACACCGAAAAGGAACACCGTAATATATGAAATTTAGTCCGTCGTTAATACACATAAGGAATAAGAAGGGACCTAATAGTTTAACCCCAAAAGCCACGCTGGTAACATGTCTGGGGTTAGGAGTAATACCCGCAGTGGAGTCCACTTGGGATCTTAGGGTTGGGTGGAGCGAAAGAAAGGGTAAAAGGGGATTGACGATACTGAAGGAGCTGGCTTTAGTAGCAAGTTGTGGGTGAGCGACACGGATTGTCCACACCAACGAGGCGGACAGGTTTTGCAGGGATTGAAATGTCTGGACGCGAATCGTCCACTTGCGATAAACGATAAATGCAAACTGTCCAACCCGCGATAACTGGTAATCTTCGGTAGTAAATTTCAGATGTTAGTAGTTGGCTAAGTGGTGAAAAAGTGAAGCAGCAGCAGCGATGCAAAGAAGATTATATTGTTGCCATTGGGTTCAGAAAAATAAAAAACGTCTGTTAACCGTACCGAACAAGTAAACTGTAGTTGCTGTCATAGTGAAGTTGCCCTTTTTATGTTTTCTATTCTTGTTTTTGCCCCCAAATTGAAAGGATATATAGATATATTCATATATCCGGTTGGACCACAATTAGAAAAATATGTACATATATATATTCAAACATGCCTGTGTGTGCGCCATGCTGTAGAACGGAACGTTCCACCACGAAACTCGTTTTACGTTTGCTTGCCCTTAACTTTGTGATTGCTTGTGCGTCACGCTCACTCGGCTCCGTACGATTGCAATACTGGCAACCGTGGCATTTGACCGGTACTAGAAAATGACGGTCGGGATCGATAGCCGGTTGAGTATATTTTGACAGAACGTGCGAGCGAAGCGTGCGTGAGTTACGCTCAAATGGCGACCGCGCTTGGCGGTCAGCGTTCGGTTAATCAAGTGATCCGGAGGAACAAATCCAAGTTCCGCTACAGGGCACTCCTCCAGGAAGACCGCTGAAGGAGGGCTTTGATTGGGACCATGCGGAACAAGCCGGAAACTGACATGCTCGGAGCTGAGCGCCATTCGGAAAATTTGCCGTTCTCTTTTTGGTTCCGTGGGTGTCATTTTTTGGGAACTAACCGTGCGCCGGACACCCAATCTGAAAAACACTGTGTGATCCTTCGGGCTAGCTGTGCCAGTAAATCGCTGCAGTTAAGCTGCCCGCCCGATATGCCCTGGTCAATACGGTGGATCTGACCTCGTCCACACTCACGGGCCTCACTCTCTTCAAGAATATTCGCTAGGCGGGTTGAACATGAGTGTCTGACCTCGGGTTCTCCTCTTCCTCTGGTGCGTGCATGATGTCGTCCANAGGACCGATGGCTGTAGTGCCGGAATCCATGGAAACTCCCCGGCCCCGAGATTCTTTTGAGGAGGGGCAAGACAAAGACAAACTGGTATAAATGGTGCTCGTGAGCACCGGTGAAGGTTCCACTTGGTGGTGGGCACCTAACTGCAATCGGCGCTGCCCTTATCGGTAACATGAGGGCGGCATGTACATCGGCGCGCAAATTGTCACGACGAAAATGTCATTCTGTTAAATACGACTATACACTTGCGGCGGAAGAGTATTCAACCATCTGATGTAAAGTGGTGACAAAATCAGAGCAACGAACGGGTTGCGTCACCCTGCGGTAGCTGTGGCTGCTTCCCATATCGGGAACTTCGGGTATGATTTGTGGTGTTATGGTTTCAGCCCCACCAGCAGTCTCAACGGGCGGCACTGGTAGTGGCTGGGCTCGACCAGGTTGACGGGACTCGTCAGATAAAAGGAGCCCGTCGTTAGAACTGCATTCCATGGTGGCAGGTGTATTACGATCGGCAGACACTGTGTCATGTCGGCTGGCAACGTCCAAAATGAACGTCTCCAGATCGCGTCTTACCACGCAATACAGACCGGTATACGGTGGTTGCGGTGGTGGTCAGACGCCATCAACACGTGAGTCGAAGTACTCAAGGCGGTTGGAATGTAGCCTGAAGGTCGTTGGTCCCGCGGTGGATTGTCATGAAGAGTTTGCATGTGTTGTGCAAGACGTTTTGCATAGTTCACGTAGTTGAAGTGCGTTGGTCTCGATGGAGACACCAGCTCCCCGCGGAGGCAGAGCGCGCAACCAAACACATGCTAGTTTTGTTTAGTGCGCATATCTATATTGGCAGAACTACGGAGGCTTAAAAGAGCTAACGGCAGTATTTCACTCCAAAGCGGGTTGCCCCGACTCGCAGAGCAGCTTTCAGCCGCCGGTGGAATCTTTCCACCAGACCGTTTGTTTGCCGGTGATAGGCGGTTGTTCTAATATGATTACACCCATGTGTTTTAATCATATTTGAAAGCCCACACCGGAAATTTGAGCCACGGTAGGTGGGCACTACAGTGGGGCAACCAAACATGCTCACTCAACCAAACAAGAAGGCTTTCACAGCCTCTTTTAACGTAGGGCAGGGAATTGGCATGGCCTGTGACCAGCAAGTAAAGTGGTCTACACAGTGGGCGCGTTGACATAGCCGTAAGACGGTGAGAGAGAGCCCGCAAGATCAACGCGTAGGTGGTGAAAACGTGTCTCTGGTTCGGGGAAAGTGGCCAGAGGAGCTCCGCTATGCCAATGGACTTTTGATCTCTGGCATTGGAGGCAGGCGCCGGACCACTGGTGCACGTCACGTTTAACTTTGAACCGCTCGAAATGCCGGGCCACTAGCCTCACCGAAGCAGCCATACCGGGGTAGATGAGGTTGTGTAATGCGAGGAACGCTGTATAACGGTGAGCTTCTGGGAAAACCGGCGTTGGACGACCCTGCGATATATCGCAGAGAACTTCATTCTGCGACGCTATGATAGGTACGACCGATAAGTTTGATGAGCTGTCGAATTTCGTGGATATCGGGATCCGTCGCTTGGGCAAGTACCGTCGCGTCGATTTCGATATTCGGTGTTGGAGACAAAGGAAGCTGGTGTATACGAGAAAGCGCATCAGCGGCGGAGTTATATGCCCCAGCGACTTGTTGCATGACCGCAGTGAACTGTGAAACAGTGTCTATGTGGAGGATCTCGCGTGGCGAGACCGGTCAGAGTCTGAATGTAGCGCGTATACCAGCGGTTTGTGGTCTGCAAACACCTTGGACGGGCAACCTTCTAATGCGCGCCTGCAGTGTCGGTCAGCTAGGTAGACGGCGAGCAATTCCCTGCCATACGTGCTACATCTAGACTTTTCCGGCTGCGGCCGCTTGGAAGAGAATGTCAAAGGCTTCCAAGAACCGTCCGTGTACTGCTGAATTACAGCTGCGACTGCAGTGTTTGAGGCGTCGATTATGAGAGATATGGGTGCTGTCGGGTGTGGATGTGCGAGTAGCACCATTCTGGTGGTACCGTTCTTAAAGAAAATGAGCGTCTGTTTCACAGCTTCGAGGAATGTGACCTAACGCTTAACTCCCCGTGACAGATCTGTGAAAAGGCAATTGTTTCCGCGCAATTAGGAATGAAACGCCAATAGAGGTTAACTAGGCCGACAAATTGCCCTTAATGCCGATAGGATTGGGGCTCCGGGTACTCCAGAATAGCGGTGAACTTATCTGGCAGGGAAGGTATACCCGAGGACGAGACGATATGCTCTAAGATTGTGACGCTGGGTTTTCCAAGCTCATATTTGTAAGCGTTAATCTTTGCGCTCAGTTTGCTGAGGCGGTCAAAGAGCCCGTAAGTGAGTGGAGTGTCGCTCCTCCAAGTGGCTAGCTACTAAGATATCGTCTAGGTACAAATGAATATTCTCTAACACGCGTGTGACTTCGTACATAAACCTGTGGGTTTGAGCTGCATCGCTGAGCCCGAAGGGCATCCTAATGAACTCGAACAGTCCGAAAGGTGTGGTCACCGCTATTTTTGATGTTTTTCTCTTTTACGGGGATTTGACTGTATGCTGGAACTATGTTTATGCGGCTGAGGATCTTGCAGTCGGACAGTGACAAAGCGAGTTCCTGTGCGTAGGGAATGGGGCACCTAGCGGGAACGGTGACCCTGTTCAGTGAAATGTAGTACCCACATGGTAGCCGGTCGCCATGGGGCTCGGGGTCCATTTGAAGCGAAAAGGCCCAAGGACTACTGGAAGGTCTGATGAAGTCTAGTTCCAACACATGGTCGAATTCCGCCTTGGTCAGGTGGAACTTGTGAGGGGCTGGGCGATGAGGCTGGCTAAATTTTGGGGGTCCTGTGATCTCTATATGGTGATTTACTTTAGTATTGACGGCGGGAGGTGTGCAGCGATCAAATTGCTCGAGTCGCGGGGCATTACGCTAATCTCAGCACCGGTATCCACCAGGACCAGCTGGTCATTCGTTAAGTCTTTGACGTTAAGGAGGCCACAGTTAGTAGCTAGCCCGGTGTAGTGTGCTGCGACCACGAACCGGATCCTAGTTTCCCTGTTTCTTGCCCGGAAATGTGCAACTGGGTTCACACCGTTTTGCTAAGCTTCCAAAGCGCTTATGATACTTGCAGAAGCCTTCCCCGGATGGCAGGAAGGGTTGTTTGGGAGAAGGGCTGCTGCGCCTGTCGCGCCGGGAGCTGAACCAATCCCTTCGCCGGTCTCTATCGACTGTCGGCCGCTGTAAGGATGCGTCCATTCTCGTCAGGATGGTTGATTTGTCTTGCAACGATGAAGGTGCGTTTCTGGGGGGTGAAAAGATATTCAATGTTGAGGCACCCGGGTTATTGCGCGACAACATGTCGTCCGCAATTTTGGCTGCTTCATCTAGTGAATATTTGCGGGCAACGGAGTCAGATGCGGTGGGAGCCTATGAGGCTACAGCTCTCTTAGCACCGGGTCGTCGCCGAACGTTGCGCCTCTAAGACGCCGCATTTCCCGCAATAGTTCTGAGGGCTTTTTATTTCCCATCTCCATCCCTTGAAGAAGTTGATCTTCCGTAGGGGCAGTCCGAGGTGTAACTGCCTCTTTCAACGCGTCGTATTTACGCAAAGATACGTTGATGCCCCTGACCTGAAGGGTTACATCCGGAGGAAGACGGCCAGCCGCCCACCTAAAACGGCCGACGTCGCTAGTTATTCTGTAATTCTCGAACTCCAATTCAACTAAAGTAAACCAGAGTTGGGGATCAGACGGCATGGTTGAGGGTGTATGGAGAGTAATCGAACCCACACAAGGGTCTGGCGACCCTTTTTGCTCTGCGGACATGACACCGCATTAGTGAAAACGAAAGTAGCATCCAGGACAAAATGTAAGGAAAATTACCGATAAAAAATCAGTCAGTAAGTATCAACGCGTAAAAGTAATTGGCAAGCAGTAAAAAAACAGCGGTGATATTCAACCTTAAAAAGGCAAACCGGGCGTCAGCAAAAAGGACTAGAGACTGACGTGGTCAGTCAATCACGTTGGGCTAACCAAATTGTGGAACGGATTGTCCTAACTTTAATCTCGATTTACTTTGCTTGCCCTTAACTTTGTGATTGCTTGTGCGTCACTCTCACTCGGCTCCGTACGATTGCAATACTGGCAACCGTGGCATTTGACCGGTACAAGAAAATGACGGTCGGGATCGATAGCCGGTTGAGTATATTTTGACAGAACGTGCGAGCGAAGCGTGCGTGAGTTACGCTCAAATGGCGACCGCGCTTGGCGGTCAGCGTTCGGTTAAACAAGTGATCCGGAGGAACAGATCCAAGTTCCGCTACAATGCTGGTATCAGATTTATATAAATTTTTATTCCATAGCCAAATTTCATGTATTTATACATGTTCATGCATGAAATTTTTTGGTATATATATGTTTAGTGGAAAAATAAATCTAAATATATATTTCAGTTTGCTCTGTGTTGTAGTTGTATATGCATAATGTGTTTGCCAGCTTTCCCCACAATGGAAACAAATGTTCACGTACATTTGTTGGCCTTATGTGGAAAAGCTATGTACACTCATAGATTGCTCCATAATGGAAAGTTATATCAACGTAGAAATATATATCTATCTATACAGTGTTTCCCACGTAATGTTATACACACTATTTCCTTGTTCTCCGCAAAATCTGAAAATATGTACATATGTCCGTTAGCCCATTATTCGTATGATATGTGCGTATATTACGGTTTGCCCCTTAATGGAGTTGTACATGCGTTAACAAGCCGGCGGAAAAGTGTAAACCCCTCTGGCAGCCCCAAGGCCATGTCTGTCCTCATATATTTTTTGGCAGACATATGTGGCTAACGACACCCAATAAAATCCGTAGACCCACTCAAGTGTAAGCCGGTGTCAGCATACATTTTTAACATTTCCATGCGTACGGTTGACTGGTTTCACATACTAATGCCAAATGAAGAAGCGCCAAAAACCCCACGTTTGTTGCACACGTGAAAGAAGACCCATGTACCAACAAACTAATGCATGCGATGAAGTCATGACACGAATAATCGCTCTTGGAAATCAGATAGTGGTGGCCCCTTTGGGGCCGTGGTGGCTTTCACGCCAATTCCGTCTCTCCCGCGGTCCCTGTTCATCGCATCTCTGTCATCTTCCTTGGGCCTCCGGGGTACTCTTCGCCTGTCCCGCGTCGTCCTGGACTCTTCAAGTCCACCTAAAATGTAAATGGTGAAGGTTAATGAAATGCTCCGTCCAATTGTTGAAAGATATTATGTGACTGGATATGCATTTATCGTTTACTGAAAGGCAACGCATACGGAGGCGCATTTCTTAGCCCAGGGGGTTAGCTTATTGGGGGTGAATACAGCGTTGGCATACGTCGCAATGCACCCACTCGGTTGTATCGTCCAAAGCTACTAAGGGTTGCTCCTAAATGCAGACGGCGCATAGGTCCTGTTTAAGTGGTGAAGGTGGTGGCACGGATTGCCTGAATTTATTCTTTCTACAGTCTGTAGCCAGCAGACGTCAGGGTCGCGTGCATCCTCATGATCGTTCAGCGTTAGGAAGCAAGGCAAGCCTCATTGACGGCTGCCTTTCCCCAGAGTTACACGTTTATATGAAGAGAGTGAATATCAAATATGAATAGGGAGTGGACCTACACAGGCGGGAACAGATAAGATACTGCTGCAGGCAACACACGGAACACAGTCTAACTGTACAAACGCAAGTGTTTTCAATCATTCTGATTCGATAGAAAATGACAGCACGATCGCCACTGTTCACGGTTCACTGCCATATCCTTCAGTGTCCCCAGCCAGCAAGTCGACAAGTCTTTCGGACCGCAGGCGAAATTTGCTGCCAAATGCATCGCCTGCCTAATTTGACCTCACTGATCGTCTCATTGCTATTGGTCGCAGTTCTTAGTTCCTCGGACAGTTTCTGTTCGTAGCTGTTGCGAACAGCCGAATCAGACAAACGTTCGACAGTCAATCGGGTTTGTGGCCTGCGTCGATGGCCATTGAGCTGCAGTAAAAATTTCATTGAAACTAAAGCATGGTCCGATTCGACGTACGTGGTCCAGTACGATCTACAGTTCTGGACAGAACCAAGCCAACGGTAGCTAACTGCAATATGGTCAATCTGACTCAAAGTACCTGTCGAGCTAGAGCGCCATGTCGCAGTGGGACGCGAACTGTATCGAAAATTCGTACTAGATAGGAATAAATGATTATCTGCACAGAAATGGAGAAGTCTTTCTCCGTTATCTGTTCGCTGAACAGGCAAGGCGCATCGCTCGCCTAAACAGGACTCCGGTGCACTAAGTTTTCCAATTTGTGCATTAAAGTCACCTGCTACCAACACAATGTCAGAGCGTTTGCTCTTCCGAACAAGAGTGACGAACTCGTCATAAAACTCATCCTGCATTTCTGTGCTGCAGTCTGTTGAGGTGCATATGCTGAGATAACAAATAAACTGCGCTTAACACTACTATCCTTTCCGACGCCAACTGATCCCTGCAATCTCATGGCACTCAAGCGACTGTTGACTGGGATCCAGTCCAGAAGGGCTGCTTCAGCCTTCTCACTCAAGACTATTTCCACACCACGTTGACCCACACGCACAGCTTGAGCTGCTTCGTCTCCTGAATTGCGAAGAAAATATCTTGACGAGACGTTAGGCGCAGTCACTTGAATTACTCTACTATACTCGAACCCTGAATTCCTGTTTCACTCACACAGCAGACATCAATCGAAAGTGAGTCAGTTCACTGTCAGAGCCAAACACGCCTGTTGGCCAGCCTGCATTGAAGCGTGCACATTGAAGGAACCCAAATGCAGGGGCTGACGAGGCTTGAGAAAATGTGAGCTAACAGACTGAAAACCACCTACTACACTATTTGACAACGAGCCGTTGCGAGTATCGGGCGTGTTATCAATGGAGATACTATAGGTATGTAGATGGGGCAAGGCGATTGGGTTGGAGACAAGAGACAGATTGAATAAAAGAGAGGTAATTTTGAGCACTAGCATACTTACCACTACCAACCCCATTCGCTGAAATAGGCAGCGAGGTCCTGATTATCCTGCGCGACGACCGATGTAGTATGGAATTATTTGTAGGCATGTAACTCATGGGGAATAATGGACGGGTACTGCTAGGGAGTCCAGCCGCTAAGCAGAAGAACGATGAGGGTTTTCAACCAAAGCCCTTGGTTCTGACAAGAACCTGACCGCAAGGCAGCGGGGAATAGCTGAGTGGAAGCTCATCTACTTGGATCAATTAGTCTTCCACTCGTTTTTCCGACTGAGCTGCTAACTCAGATCAACCCCCAACTTGGAGGACCAGGGGACTACTTTGCCAGGCCTCTACCCATTGAACTTCTAGGCATGATTGGATCTTCGGCTTGAGATAAGCCATCCTGTATAGCTTGTTGGATCATGAAGGCACGCAAGCCATCACATCATGTCAAGGTGTAGTCTCGTTGTGACTGCTTCCTAAATTTTACTGACCATAACGGATCGCCAAAAGCTTTGTAGCAACGTCGGCGGCTTCTCTGGGAGCTACGGATGTCTTACGTTTGGAAGACCCAGGCACGTGTATGAATGGGGACGTAATGGGATTAAGCTCACCCGGCTTCCTTATCCTCTGTCTCATTACTGCGAACGTTGTTACCGAAGGCTGCCTTGATATCTGCCTGGTTCTTTGTGGACACTACGGTGAATCCTCTACCCGGTCAGCGTAGTGATATTACGCAGCCGCTGAAAAAAACGTCTTGACGCTTTTTCACTTACGCTCACTGAAGACACGCAAATGTTCTGGCAAGCGTCGGCAAAGAAGGACAGTTTACTTACCCTGATGATAGATAACTGTTCCTCTGCTATGCTGCACTCCTAAATGAGGCTGATGCGCGTGTGCAACCCCTAATGGAAGTCTACCGGCGTCATAACCAAAGAAAGGGCACAAAAGTAATATGTGGTTTCATGGTAACGACTACTGGTTCCATAAGGTATGCGTGCATCACGGCTGAAAACCCATCAGTACACATGCACCACATAACCTCGAACAATCAACCTACCAAAATTCACTAACTTTCTGAAGACAAACTGACTTGCGACCCTCAAGGTGTCCCTCAATGGCAGTTGTGGCAAAATGACCCTATTCTACTTAGCAGGGTCGCTTAAATTTCCATACCTCGAGGTGGCATGTATCTCCCGAGAAATTTCTTAACAACGCGGCTACGCCTAGTTTCATTCACCTCCTACGTGCGTCGCAGTATTCACGAAAAAACCTCGAACAGGATGGATCTCCTTCAGAGGCCACGCTCTAAGTGCCTATCATCTACCCCAACCCTATCTCTTGTGAAAATACCAAAGTTGAGTGACCACTCAGCACTGTGTTGTGCCCACATTGCCTCACACGGCTGCCGCGCACGTTGCAGGCATGTACGATGGACAACAATTGCCTGCTGCCGCCTCAAACTTATCGAAGTGTACCTTTGTCGACGGAAACACTAAATTACGCATCCACTGATGAATGCGATTCCCGCCCCTTACCCAATTACTGGAAGTCTACCTCGCCGGTGACGCATGCCCATAAGGACATGAAACCGAAAAAATGTTGCCCTAGCTTCAGGGTAAGCAGCTTGAGAGGCGTTCAGTCGCACCAAGCTGCGGTCGACCACTATCGTTTTCACCTTACCAGTTGCTGGCGACATTTACTTCATGGCACTAATCGCCCGGCTCCGCTTTCGTCCGGAAGCAGAGCATAAAATACCGATCGAAATAAACCGCTATCGTAAGCTATCATGGTGTGCCAAATACATACCCACCGCAGTTAAGGTGGTTGGTCACATCTGCTAACAAAACTTTGCAGCATAGATTAGCTAAATGCCTAACACTATCCGGCACAAAAAACGTGAGCCTGATCGCATCTTGCCGTTTGAGCAGCCTAAGGCTACCTTGTCCCCGCAATAAGTCTTTTGCACGAACGACGTCGTTGTGGTAATCCATCAACCGGAAATTACCACTAAGACTATCAATGTCCAGAACCGTCACCTGCCGGTTCACTGTTTCTTTGGCACATCGGAAACTTCACTGGGAAAGCCAGAAATTTCAGTGGTGCACCTCACCTGCGTCTCGTGCTCTGCGATTAGCTTACGATTTCGCGCGTAATAAAGGTCATGAGACCAATGGAAGGAATATTTGTATTGAAAACAACATCTAACCACCTTGTATTGCCTACTAGCTGCACGCAGCGTGACGAATGCTGGACAATAGATATTTGATAGTCTGAGAATAAATATTGCTTGAAAAGATGACAGACGTACCGACGACCGCTTTGGTGTCTGCGACGCAGCGATACTTGATGCGATAGCAGAGAAAAGAGGAGGGAAAAAAGCTCGTATGCTCTTGAAGCGAAGCCTCTGAGATAAAACGGTGATATTTGTAAAATGACGTAAACGTTTGACGCTGGAAAACCCGAAAATTTCATTCAAACTCTGAAAACCTGGAATAAACTGGTGAAATATTTGAATCACCTATGCAGACTGCAGTGGCGTCCGCATGAAAACAGCCATGACAGCCATGAGAGCGCAACTGACGTGGTTTCCGGCTTAACAATTATTGACACCCACAATCGTCCGTTTAAACAACAAACGGTTCGATAAGATTACCATTTTCACAATTTCCGGTAAATGCACATAAACATTCTAAATCAATATTGATAACGAATCTCATTTGGCTTCACAGGAGTGACTTTTCAGAGAGGAGATTTCGTCGCTATCGACAATACTAGCTAGCTGTGCTTGGATAGGACGGTGTGTGAATTGTGGTGCTGACAAGATGGTCGGGAGGGTGGTACCTCATTAAATGCTTCTTCTCTTGTAAGAACTAAAGAGGGTTTCCATCCTGTTGTTGTCAAAGAAAGTGTTAGTTCCAAAGTGCTCTCGGTGCAAGGACCTGGACAACCAGGCATCTCGCCGTAAGGTCCTGTATCCGAACTGGAACTGAATTGCGCTACACCAGACGGTTGGCGGTTTAACGGGCTGCTGTCATGCCTTTTGGTCGGTCTTAGACTCTTGAGGTGCGAGGCCAAGCCCATAGATCCTGGTTCTCGAATTAGCTTCTTTAGTAGAAATATAGGCTTAAACGAGAGAAACTGGGGAAGGGGGTAAAAGGGAGCGGCACCTACTCATACAAAAATGAAATAGCTATGATAGCGACAGCACTGTGCTGTGCCTTAATTAGTGAGTGAAAGTTGGCGGAGGAGATTGAAAAGCGATTAGTTTCAAGAGTCCTTTTGAAGGCGGCTTTACTCTGTAATTTTACAGCTTCGAGCAATGCCTTCCAGGGAGATTACTCTTTGGGCGAAGTTAGTCTTCTAGTGGGTGCGGGGCGGAGGCTTAAAGATTTTTCTCAAATAGCTTTTAAAAGAGGAAAATGAAAAACCTGCCAGGGCGTATGCAGAAAGGTTGAAAAGCAGAAATAAGTCACTGATGCGCCTTACCTCCAAAGGACTTAAGTCAAAGGCATGCACTCGTGACGGATAGGGGAGATGTAAAAGACCTCGTGCTGTTTTGCTGACAGCTCTTTGTACTCTTTCTAGGCACTGCCGGCTGCTTTAGAGGCCAATGCACTATTTGGCTACCGCACTCCAGCAGCGGGCTCATATACGCGACAAGTCAGGAAAGTCCTCTGGCGAGTTTTTTGGGAAGGATCATCGGATCATGTTTAAGACCCGAAGGGCTGTTTTGTTGACAAGAATTGAGCTTTGTGGAACGCCACAGAAGATTTGCGTAGGTTTAGTGATGATGTTACTCACCCTGACGACACAACTGAAGTCAGTAGAAAACTATGCATTAATTCTAGTAGATGGCCCGAGATTCCGTATGCCTCAAGCTTATACCTTAATGGGGCATGGGTACCCCTGTCAGAGGCTTCCGTAAAGTCTGTGAATATGGCATATGAAGTCTGTCCGTTGTCATAGGCTCTTACAGAGCGGTTCTCTCCAAGAATCGGAATAGATTTGTGCAACACCAGGATTATGGTTCTTGTCCACCGCTCTTAACATTCCATATAGCAAACCTCAAGCAGGACACCCTAAAAGGGGGCTTATTTCCGTCAACATATGTTCCTTCATTATCACTGGTCATTATTCCACTTAAACAATCGCCAGCTTATCCAAATCATCCTGAAATTCAATCCAGTGAAAACTGCCTGATAAGGCGAGCTTTTTACACTAGGGTTTCCGAAATTAACCAAGTGCTAGCGTTAATCGGAGCACCCTTCAGACCGGATCTCCTGCCATTTTCGTCCATTGTGATCTCCCCTATAGGCCATCAGCTCTTCTTCTGTAGCTATGGTTCCCAACGATGATACCTTCACATGCGGAAACGGGGGACATCCTATTTTACATGCCCCTCTTCCACTTGGTGGTGCTGTCCTCGAGAACCCAGTGGAAACCGACCAGCAAGGACAAGAGAATTAGAGCAAAACGCAAGTTTAGGAAATTAAGGGGGAAAAACAAAAAGAAAATTCCAAGACAAACAGGAGAAAAGAGAAGTTGACCACAATAATGGGGCGTAACTAAAAGCAGTAATCCTGGCAATCGAATTCTGGACACTCAAATGGCGTGCGTCTGTAAAAACTGAACTGAACTGAACTAAGTATTCCTCTGTACTGAAAATACCTAAAGTTGGAAGGAACAGGGCTCATTGACAATGAGCTGAACAGGCGACAAGTGATGAGTGATAAACTATAAGAACATAAGATGAAGTGCAAGGTGGTTTTTCCTAGTGCCACTGTTTGGGATACTGCCACACGCTCTGATAGTTCACCCATACAGTCTGTTTATTTCTATCCCTCTAATTACCACTACAGCGGATCACAACCTTAGTAACTATCCATATCGGCAGATCTGAAGAACCATGCTCACACGCGCATCCGTGACCAAACGGTCGGAAATAACACCAGCTCCTGCATAGGCGCAGGCCAGCCCAGGGTTTCCGTACCGTAACGGAGGTTGTACATTAGAAGCACCAGAGAGTTCCCGCTTTGATATTCGCTTCAGATTGAGATGCAGCAAAATACTGAAAACAGCCCTGGGGGCATATCGGACTCGCACAGGATTGATTTGCATATGTATGCGTCGTATTACGCGAGGTAAATAGCTAATTAATATGGACTCCCCAAACACTAGAGAGTCAAGACCTCAAAAGAAAGCCTCGAAAATGGCCTGTATGGACTTAGATCTAGCCGAACCAAAATTCCCCCGAGGGTAACGGGGACAGCTCAAGCGATGCCAGGTTTCTGACGCTCGCAAACAACGCATCCCCCAGCCACAATGAAGTATTAAGTAAGCCAGAGAGTGAGGTGGTTTTTAGGGGCCAAAAACAGAATTGAGCGAGAGGTACGGAGGTAGAATGACCTTATTCACAGACAGGCGTATCGGATGACCAAACTGCGGGATCAGGGGAATGAAGACACTTCGAGATATTATACGGGAAAAACAGAAATGTAATAAAGGGACTGAGTTGACCTTTTTGTCGGGATAAACGACAAAGAGATCAGCGCCGAAGCCAACGGGTCACAGGTTCAATGAGGCAAGTCGGTGTGCCCGCATACGTCTTCATCAAGAGTGTTACGTCCAGGTGAATGGAGACCAGCCATGGAGGGTTCTGGTCCAGAAAGACCAACCCTTGTGGAGTTTGGGAACCCTAGGAATCGAGGCATGGTCCTCACAGCGGCAGATAAAACATGTAGAAACTCTGCACGGTGCATCAAGTTCGAACCAAATAACTCAGCATCGTGGAAGGGAGGCAGTTCCATCTGCCAAGCCACCAAGTTGCCTATATTGAACAGGGCTAAACAAGGTTATACTATATCCACAACGCTTGATTTAACCTCAATAGACGCGCAAGGCGGGAAGGCGAACTACCGCTGCCCGACATTAGCAGGTGTACCCTCCCCAATACTTCACCGAACTGGGACAGGAATGCACCTGAAAGGCCACAGAAGTTCTACTGAGGAAAGGGTCTCGGAATGTTGTGGCAAGCAGGGCCGTAGAAAGGGAGCAAAGAGAAATGATAAGTAAAAACCGGGAGAGCATTCGGGTAAAGGGCCAGAGTGCGAAAATAAACCCACAAGTGTTGAAGGGATACGGAAGGGCAAAGTAGTGATGCAATGCAGCGCATGCAGCATTGAAAATAAATAGGGTAGGCTGGCGGTAGAAGCCAAATGCATGGAATATATTGCCATCACGAGAGCGTGACGAATCCACCTCGGCTTCTTCTGAGTGGTTCTGTGTACACAGGGCAGACGGAAGATTGGAGGGTGCTATGGTGATGCTAATAGCTGAGCACTTAATGCAGGAAGAAGGGGCCCATCTAAGCCCTTCCGGTTCAAACAGAGGTCAAAGCAAAGTGGGTGGAGGTAGTTAGCGTCCGTGAAAATCCAGCGTCGAATGTCGACGAAGACGAGAGACTGTTAGAATATCTGGAGTTATCCACCAGAACAAAAATGACTGATAATTGGCGACTTTAATGCCCCAGCGATAGACTGGCAAATAACCCAGGCACCGGTGGGGATGTTTCACCAGCTCCTTTTAGACCAGGTGGAGGACTTGACACTAGTTCGGCACACTTACCAATCCACAGGATGGTGAGAAAGATGAATACCGGGATTGCTGGGTTTAGTTGTTAATAGATCTATCCCCAAAGTGGACGGCGCAAAGGTAGATGCCCCACTAGGGAAAAATGACCTCAGAGTCCTAATATTCCACATAGTCGGCGACAAGGAGAGACCTCCAGAAAAGTGGCGTACGGCCTTCAGGCGGCCAGATAAACAACAGTTAGTCAGCGGTAGCGACTACATCTTGACGTGGTGTGATGGCTTGCGTGCCTTCATGATCCAACAAGCTATACAGGATGGCTTATCTCAAGCCGAAGATCCAATCATGCCTAGAAGTTCAATGGGTAGAGGCCTGGCAAAGTAGTCCCCTGGTCCTCCAAGTTGGGGGTTGATCTGAGTTAGCAGCTCAGTCGGAAAAACGAGTGGAAGACTAATTGATCCAAGTAGATGAGCTTCCACTCAGCTATGCCCCGCTGTCTTGCGGTTAAGTTCCTGGTTGAGAACCCTAATCG
>LUCM01001933.1:58821-84279 GCA_008360955.1 Fasciolopsis buskii | reverse complement strand
AAGTAGCTAGGTGTTTCACGTCTTGTTGGTTGGGGTCGGGAGGACCCGTCAAGTAGTTGGTTGGAGACACTGAAGGATATGGTAGCAATCCGTAAACAGTGACAACCATGTTGTGGTTTTCTGCCGAATCAGAATGACTGAAGAATTGTGTTTGTGCAGTTAGGCTGATTTCGGTTTGTATGTTACTAAAGCGTTTCTATCTTTCCCACTATGGGTATTCACTCTTTTTGTAAAAACATGTAACTGGAAAAAAGCAGTTGCCAGTAAGGCTCGCCTTGTCGTTTGACGCTGATCGCTGGTGACGATGATGTTGGCGAAGGATTGAATGCATCATAGTTGTTGGATCCCCAGGAAGGGGTCTTTGAAATCGACGTTTTGTCATATACTTGTTGTACTGCAACCACGGTCAGTTTTCGTAATGGGAAGGAGGAATGCACACACTAAAAAAGTGAATAACTTATGGTTGCGTGATTGTCGAGGCAGATTAGGTTATATATGGTGGTTAAGTGATCATTACTAAAGGATAGGATAAATTAGCCCTAGTGCTGAGCCTTGGTGAACACTGACATTTACTGGAAGTGACTGAGACTGATCCTCGTCAAGTGAATAGTATACGGTTCGCATACTGAGAAAACGTTATGCCCATCATATGAAAGTGGGAAGTTTCGCAAGGCAACAACGAGGGTGAGACCTAAGTTGGTGAACCGCGTAAGGCTCCAGTAGACCAAACGTATCAGCAAGCCGGACTCCAAGAAAGCCGTCTAGTAACTAAGGTTGGTGGCCGTTCTTTTATCCACATTCTGGGGAGCTGCTGGAAGCATGCAGTTATGGCCTCTACGTGGCAGGACGGTACAGTACAGTACAGTACAATGCAATTATTTTTTTGAAGTCATACCGCTGCAACCATCTGATGGACGGAAGTCGTAAGCCACAACTTAGAAGTTTTAAGTTTGGATTAATCCACTGGTCGCTTTATTTGTTTGTGATCGTTTTCAGCACCGCATTGTCACCACATAAAATTTTGTCCCAAGGAATTGTTGGCCATGAATTTAGAGTGTTTCCAACCTTCTTTTGGAGCTGCTGTTCACGTGAGTTCCAAATAATGTTATTCCTTTTCATCATGATTCAGTATTTGTATAATGTCGCGACGTTCACTTGAGTGCTGGAGGCTGGTTAGAAGTGTTAGTAATCTCTCCTCGCAGGCTAAAAGGAATTCTGCCGATTTTATTTGAAAGTGCATCCTCGAGTAATCGCAGAAATAATTCTGACAACGACTTCTATTTATTCAGTTTGCCAGATTGGTTTCGGAGTCAACACAACTCTTGAGGATAATCTGTTGAGGAAACTGGTTCCTAAGGAATGGTATAGAGCAGCTATTGTATCGATTTAGGAGAAAGATAATTGGTCCTTGTGCTAAAATCACAGAGGAATTAGTTTGGTATCGCATCCAATCTACCGTCGCCTATTGTCCTCCACCTATTATCTCGTACTCGCGAAAGATATATGTGCACGTGTGAGTCAGACCGGCTTCCGGCTCAGTCGGGCTTGTATTGAACAAATATTCATTTTGCGGCGAATTCCATGCCACAGACAACCTTCGTAGACCATGATCTGAAGGCTGCTTTCGGCTCGGTCGATCGTCCAGTTGGTGTGCCGGCGTAATTCACTTCGCTTATTCAATCTCCTTATGCGAGTAGCCGATGTAGAGTTCGCGCTTCCGGCGATCGTTCACTCGTGTTCACCACGAGAAGTGGTGTTCGTCAGGGCTTTCCTGTTTCTTTCTTTCTTGATTATAGAAATGACAGTTTCTTCTTGTGAGGATAATGGTTTTAATAGGTTGCTCATATTGGCTTAGAATATGTGGATAATGTGCTACAAAGTGAGGACCCGAGGGAGCTGCAAGTTCTTCTGTATCGTCTGAATGACAACGTAGCTGTTTAATGTTTTCCACTTTCAAAGTGTGAAATGAGTTTTGAAGACTGGATTGGCTTCGAGCCGAATCCTGACGTACGCAGAGTCTTTGTGTTTGAAGGCTGCAGTATTGATGGAATATGGTGGGAGATATTTCACAGAAACTCAGAGGTTTTTATCGTCCTAGGGTTCGGTATCTAGAACAGACACTGAATCGGAATGGGTTAAGGTGATTGGGACATATTTCGCGTATGCCACTGATCACTATACGCAGCTACTCGAGGCATTGTGGTTGGAAAATGGGTCAAGGTGTTCAGGCGAAGACACAGGGTAGGGTATATGTAATTTTTAACCCTAAACCATTTTCATAGTGGTACACTCCTTTGTTTACTTGGATCGTATGATGAATCCATGTAATGAATCACACATTAATACGTCGGTCTTTCGTCAGGTAAGGAAGGCTAACCTTCAGAGGATACTGGGTGCACACAACTGAAGAGCGGCGGTAACCGCGAAACTGGTTGTTTGCCTTCGGATTATTTTTCATCCCTCTATATACGGAACATACTACTGACAAAGAAGCCCATATTTTCGAACGTTGCGTTCTCTTTTTGAAGGTTATTCTTGGTTAACTGACGAAGAACTTTCGACGAATCACCGCGTGACTCATCAAATGGGATTCTAGTGCCGAGGCTCAAGTTGTTTGGCCCATGACCTGCTTAAGGCTCTTAAACAAGTGTAACAGATTTCTCATTTCATCATTGGCTACTACACCGGATGAATTGTTTAGATCTGAAAAATGTGAACGTAGAACACCGGACAATGTTCCATTTAATCACCACCTTCTGTGATGGTGCGATTAATTTTACTTGCGTTATTGGGCTTTCTATCCTGTATCAAATGTCATACATGCCAGCTCATTGATTTTGTGCAACATGATAGCTGGGCGATTTTGTTTATTCTGAAAAATAAGGACCTTTAATATGTAAAGATGTAGTTGAGTGGCGACCTCCTATGCCTGACCATCTCTGTCTATCTCTCTGTTTCCCTGTGTAATTCCATAGCTGAACGTGCGCTGTTTGGTCGGCTTATTCGGCGCTACTAAAGAGGACGGATTGGACGAAGCCTTTAGTGCATTACTGGATCAAGACCAAGATGAAGAAATTGACCATACAGGGATTCTGAACTATGCTCTGGGATCGGAAGACGCAGACCGTGTTCAGTTCCTCGTTGGTTCACAATCCCTTAAACAAAACGAGAGTCAGGTAATAGCACTTGGCGAACACGAGTTGCCCATTTTGGGAACACTACAGCTAAAAGAGTAATCATAAAGCGGGAATAGGTTCAAATAAAATTCTTATTCAGAGGTTAATAAAGTGATTAAACTAATTGGGCAAACCTCGCAGTTATACTTGGTTATATATATATATATATATATATATATATATATATATATGTATGTACAGTGATAAGCACGCTTCCGATGGCGAATCTTCATCAAACAATACGACATATGTAACGTTATTTTTCTGCGCAGCGAAACTGGGCAATTAACAAGCTTTGCCATTTACTCCAGTGGTTCGTTATCTCGGACAACAGAACGCTTATCAATTTCAAAAACCCCGCCCCCTACTCTGCTTTTCTGTTGATGTTCCCAATTGAGAGACGTCTCCGATTTTTTGCTGTCCTACACAATCGTGTTGGCCGTATTTCGGACCAAATAGTTAGCTTTCCCTGACTCGACGTCACGGGACCAAGGTCGACAAAAGTCAAATGGGGCTTTCCCAAACACGAGCGAATTTCTCAAAATGTTTGCTTCGCCATGTTGGAGATTTCGCTGCTTGGTTGTGATCTGAGGAGTTCATCTGGGACGTCAAGTAATAACCTTTATCGCAATCATCGATACTCTTCTATTCAAGGGCTTCTTGTTCTCGGATATAGTCGTTTATGGATCTTTTGTTCCACTGGATAATAGATAGTTTTCTATTGAAACGTGGAAGAGCGTGCTCTACTTTGAAAATTCATCGTGCTTTTTAACTTTTGATAAGCAATCACTTGTTAGCCTAGTCATTCTTGGTTCTAATTCCATCGGTCCCAACTCACAGGTCACTTTAATCACACTGGTCGAGTCAAACAGTGTGCACCCGACACATTTGGTCAAACAAACGTTTGCCCATCCAGATGGGGAAGTGGTCGGTCTGACCGCTTTACCTGCTCAACCGGATTGGTTTGTCACCACGTTTTCGCATTGTGAGTCATTTTCGTATTATGACAACACATCGGCAGACTGCTCGTCTCATTATATTGCTGCATAATATAATACGTTTTACAATGCAAAAGGATTTTACTCTGGGTTCTCTTTTCTTGTGACTTCCCATTTTCGCAATGGGATCTAGATTTCTTAGTGCGATTATCCGTTCCGGGGTTCATGGCTGTGCAATAATCCTCTCTAAAGCCAAGACGTAGGTGACGATTGGTGTAGCAAACGTTTATCCTTTATCTTTTATTTCGTTTACTGTTGAAGCAACAACGTTCATCATCTTCGAGAACAGGTTGTGGCCAACTGGGGAAGTTGACCGGCAAAGAGATTTGAACCCGTGACCTTCAGATTGAGACGCCGCGATATTGATCGCTTGATCACCATGATCTGGGAAACCAGAACTAGGCCCAGTAAAGGATGAGATCTTCATTCATTCTACTTTACTTTATCCCAAATTCGCTAGGGGTAGTTTTTGGGGAATTTTATTTTACTCATGTCGACGGCGGATTCCAGTCCTCACACCGGGGGTCAATTTCCCCATTTCGGCAACTATTCAATGGCTGCGTTCTCTTCCATGAAGTTTGTATATTATATTACCAGTCGAAATGGATTAAAATATCTTGGGAAGCATCTCTGTACTGGTCCAATGATGACATTGTGTGAGGCGAAGCTCTTAAAATTTCAACTTCAAATTATTTTTCGATTTCTCAGTTTATCTCCACCTTTGTTAACAACACAACAATTAGCAACCTTTTGTTGTAGTGGTGTGTGGACAGAGATAAATTTATCCAGTTTCCGATAAGTACGAGCTTGTGCACTAAAGTTATTCTCAGTTGGCACCTCTTGACTCACCATGCTATCGCAATTGCTGTGGTGGTCTTTCTAATACTACCACCATCTGTTAGAGTCTTCGAAATCATTTCGGGGCACGTTAGCTGCGTGGTACGTCACCTTTTTCCTTCTGTAGTGGTGGCTAGTTATCTGTCGTATCAGGCGAAATCAACTTCACATAAAGCGGATGGGGTGGATAACGTGTCAGGCTTTCCGTCGACCAAAACGAAGTCAAAATCAGTTAGTTGTGTGGAATTTTCCAGTTTTTTTTTTCAAAGTTTTTGAATTTAATATAATAACATGCCTCACAAATTAGAAAAATGGCACATTTGTTGCTGAGATCTGCCGCACTAGTGTGTGTGTGTATTGACAGCCATATTATGGAATAAAACCGCATAAGGTCCCAAGAAATTATACCTAGTAGCGGATCGGGGAATGTCGAATTGTCATTTCCCACTAAAATCGTCTGCGAGCTGGACCTCTGGCCGCATAAATGGCAGATGCCTGATTCAGCTGATATTCCATTCGATACATGGAGACCGATTCATGAGACATGTCGAGCTGCAGATCGGAAATGTACCACATTGAATCGTATCAGTTAACATTCATTATCTCAGATTCGCGGAAGCGGTGGAAATCAACCGCTGGAAGTCGTTATTGTGTCACTGGAAAGCTTACAATGCAAACCTATTTCATGCATATCGTCCGTTTTCCCCCTATACTGAATATGATAGTGTATCGTCCTACAGTTTGACAAAATGGAGATGCAGTAAACTTGTCCTTCATTGAAATTATCCAACGATTGGTTGGTGTTTTAAGCTTGTTCTTTCATTTTTCGTCTTTTCTCAAAACAAACAAACTGCAAAATATCATCCCAGTTTCGATTGCTCCCTTAGTAGTACATTTGTTTGGTTTTTGAAAGGCGGTATTTCTGATCTGGTTCATCTGAATCTGTTTTCTAATCCTCGCGTTTGCTATGTCCCTCTCCATTTTATGTGGAAATAAATTTTCATCCATTCCATCAACGATTTCTCCAAAGCGTTGATTGGTTGGGTAGTGTAGTTTCACAATGTGCATGCTCTCTTGCAACTATAAACGACGTGACTGGTGATTTTACTTGTTCTCCCTCTTTCGCACGTCCAACATCAGACTCATCCGATCGATCGGATTTGCGCACGGGAGCACGTGTTTGGCGTTTGCCCAGTCTTCTTGGCGGGACAAATAGTGGTGAAACGGAACAAGAATTGGGATTGTCTTCAACCGGTTCGGATGACCACGATACGACACAATTCTCGAACACGTTGGATTACGTCACCACGTTGCCGTTGGATGGATTCGCACACATTCGAAAGTACGTGTTTCCATTCTTTTTCTTTCTTAGGCATTTTATTCCTTCTTGTACTTTTTCAAAATCGTTGTCTTCGTGCTGATATGTTCAGTTTCGGTCACTTCAGAGCGAAATTAAATAGGGAATATGTTGTGTATCGTCGTTTCTATGTTCCGAATACTGCTCTTCAGTAAGACGATCCTATCTCTAGATCGCTGTCGTTCGTCCCCACTATCTCAAATGAGAACAAACCGGTACACACGGCTTTTCGTTTATTAAGTAAGATCATCACAAGTTTATAGATTGCCTTGCTTGCATTACTGCGCCTGTGTCACTGCCGTTCATTTTATCGGTTGTCTGGCTCGCTCTTTGATTTGTCCATTTTGTTCGCCTCATTTTACACGATTTGGTTCAGGGTGTTTTTATCGAATTCGGACTGCTAATCCTTATTCCCTTGGCCGGCTCACGATATGGCCTTCTTTCTGCACATTCGCACTCTTGCCTTTCCATCACGCCACTATGTCGACTGCCCGTTGGTTGTCAATGGAATAATGCGGTCTCACTCTGGTATCACGTTTTACAGTTGCTCGCTGTCTGCCAAGATTGGGCTACATCTACGCCCGTCTGGCACGGTCCAGCATCACGCAGCCACGCGGGGTGAGAAATAGTTTGGACGTATCTAAACCATTGCCATTTGCGTTTAGCCATGTCATTTATATCCGGCAGGTGCATCCTGCGATCCCTTACACGGAACTCTAACTTTTCCCATTTAACCCAGTTCGAAAGACATATAAGCAGAAACAACCGATCACCGACTCCCAACAGTTTGCAAATGCCGTGTTTCGCCATGCTGTGTTGCAGATCAAAAGCTCAGCTTGGGATCATCTAAGACCCGGCTCGTTATCACACCTGAACTGTTGAAATCTCGTGATTCTATGCCATTCCAAGTTTCAGAGTCAAGGTTAACAGTTTCCACACCCCGTGTAACGTGCCTTAGTGTCTGTGGGGCATACCCCTTCTACTATACTCTGGCTTGAACCATATCAAAAACCCTACCGTAGTTTGCGCAGCCGCATAGTACAAACTCGATGGACAGTTGATGACGTACAGGAGTTTGGGACAAGTGATAAATGTGATGTACGGAAAGCTTTGCTTTTCCGTTTCTCTCGAATTGTTTTCCTTTTCCACACCAAGTCTCTAATGAGACGAGTATATGTATGCATATCATATACATATTACATATATATATATACCAAGTGCACTGAGTAATGTTTTTCTACCTTTCTATTATGCCCAAGAGCGCGCATAAAATTTTATAGCAGAGGCCGTTGACGGAGGGATTGCATCAAAGCATCAAGCTGGTCTCATCAATCAATCAATCAGAATCAATTGATCAGGGAAAAAGCCGTGATAAACAGTTGGTATCAAACAAAGAGCCCCATCCACAAGCTCGAATACCACTGTGTGACCTCCGATAGCTAAAAGGATACCGTAAATGCAGAACCATAGTTTAGGAACACTGGTCAGAAGCGTCACCCCCACATAATGCGGATAGTGCTCAAATAAACAAATCAGTCACTGCATAGCACCAACGTAACTGAGGCTGACAGGACCGATTTGGTCCAAGTGTGGTTTGGAATGTGTATCTTTTAACTGATTTTATGTAGTTCGCGAATCTAAAGTGTCCGGTTGGGCTAATAATCGTGTCTCACAGACTTTAACTTATCGGTACAATCATTGCTAACTACATTAACCTGTTCAGACTTAGAGCTTGCCTCAGATACCGATTTTCTGGTCTTATCACTCCATTTCTAACCTCGTATTTGGAAAATGGTGACCCCGTCCTATTGCAGCGCTATCACGAGACATTTATGTTCGAGCCTTTTTTATCCTTGAAGACAATGTGTCTGAGTCGCAGAGGAGCGTCCGCTCAAATGGTAAAGTATCCGTCCGACCTACGACTGACAATGAAATGTCCTGTCGATGCCGTGAGTAAATTGAATTGATGAAAACAACGGCATTTCCGTGCACTTAATGACACTTGACCACAAATCGAGACCTTATTACCCACTTACCTCAACTTCGCGACGGAGTTGAGAGGATAAAGGCAAATGTTCGACGTCTTTTAGCCCGTTGACTGACCCTTGTTAGTCAGTTTAGCGGAGATAGCAAAACCCTGATCCCAAGCCAACCGCGTGCCTTTTTCAAGGTTAACGGTTTTATGCTCACAGATGTACTCGGAACTGAACACATCTAGCTCCATCCAGATGGCGTATAAACTGAACGATCAGTTGCCGTCTACCTGATTACCACTGGTGGATTTATTGGGGAGGAGATCAAATCCCAAGTTATGAAAGCTAGAGTAGCTTTCGCGAACCTGGGTCACTTTTAGCACCGCCGCTCTCATTCAAGGGAAAGATGTACAGTCCATTTTTTGGTTTGCGAGATCTCGTCTCCGCGTTTGGAATGCTTAACGGCTTTTTGTTTTCGACCATCGATGTCTCTGAGGCATCGCTTGAGTCTGATTCGGACGTCAGGTGAGCAATGATGGGGTACCTCGTCGTCTGTTTGTTACAGACAGTCGTCTTCTGACTGAGGTAATCACTCCACGTCGCCTTCGATGGTATGGGCACGCATTGGCTATGCATGCCCATCATTTGCCTTCTCGTACTCTTTTTGCCTGCGCTGGGGATGTAAATGTCAGCCTATGACTTGGCCGAGGAGTGTGAAGAATTTAGAATCGGTTGATACTTTCTCCCTTATTGATTGGGGTCCAGGAGGTGAGGATTGTTGGCTGCAGATCCTGAGAGAAATGGCTCAGAACCGAAATCAGTGGCGCGAATTTTGTATGGTTTGTCTGTAGAGCTCTTGCCTGATGAAAGCAAAAAAAATAAAACTTGCGTCCTTGCCGATTACTATTCACTCCCTTCACTCCGCTTTCCGCTTGCATTGACACCATGCGTGTTTTCAAGTTGGCCACTATATATATATATGTATATATATATATATATGTATATAAACTTGAAACCAAGCATTAGTGTCGATCCAAAAACATTGGAATTGCATTTCGCAAGAACTAGCCTCCAATTCCCTCGGCATAGTCAAGAGTGGGTACCTCAGACTCAGAGTTGTTACTTCGCCTTGAATCCCGCTCCAGTTGCTCCCAAATATCTTTCCTCTCAAATATTCTCTGCTAAGGAAGTCATATTAACTACATTCTCATGCTGCAGGTGTTTCACAAAAGTGTTAGGACGAAGACGAGTGGCCGACACCTTCCGCCTAGTTGACTGGTCTTTGGAATCAGTCTAGGGGGAAGTGGATAAATCTGGATTCTAATCCAACCACAGGTTTACGAAGTGCTCACTGGCATCTGTGATAAAGGGGTGTACTAGGCCTCCAGGGTGTTTAGCCCCATCTGAAGAGGGTATGAACTGCGCGGTCAGTCCCCGCTTCCCTGTGAGTTAATTGACCCTCAGATTGTCCTACAGCCTTGTGGGTTAGACGATTTGGCCAGAGGTTCAGGCTGAGGTCCCCCAAGACAATCCCCTACTTCGGTTTGAGCAATCGGGTAATGTGAAGCCCACGGGTTCCGATAGTTCGCTAATGACTGGGAGATGGAGAATGGGAGAGCTAGAATGTTTACCTTTTATCTTTTACTTCCTTTATTAATGAAACAACAATGTGCATCAATTTTCAGGAAGGGGGCCGCGGCCAACAGAGGGCTGTCAAGTGTGGAAGTTGACCGGCGGTGGGAGGATTCGAACCCGCGACCTTCATGTCCAAGCACCACGACTTTATCCGTTCGGCCACCGCCGGTGAACTCCGCACGTCGTTACTTTCTTTCCCTCTTCTCGCTCATTGTTTTATTCTTCGTCATGATTTCGATGGCACATGGTCTTTACACAGGTTTGTGCAAAATAATAACGGTTAGGGAAACTTTTTTGGAAAGGGGAAAATAAGTAGCGGCAAGGAAATTAAACTTGCTCTTTTGTGCGTTTGTGATAGCGCTTTTAGCTATTTTCGTGCTCTTCTCAATAAGGCAAGAGTTCTGCAAACAAGTCCCATGAAATTCACGTCCATAACTTTGCGGACAATAGTCTTCATCTCTCGAGCTTCGGCTTGGAAAGCGAGAAGCACAAATGGATGCGAAAACCGAAGTTAGGTTCTTTACACCTTTACACCAGGTCACGGCATGGTCATCGCGTCTCTTATTCCAACATTGTCCAGAAAGCTCGAATATAGCACAAAAAAGCGGATAATCAGTGGAGATACCTAAGGTTTTTCCAAGTCGCTGAAGGCCGAGTGAGTCGATTATCTCCGTCAAAGTGCAAGTTTCAAGATCTAGCACAGCGATACACTTCGTTACTGTCCCCCCGATGTTGTCACTTGACTCGAGCAACACTTCTGAGACATCCATGATCGAACACAAAATGTCACCGTAAACTAGAACACTGTCAAGTGTGGGATTGTACACTTTGAAGGAAAACCTGATATGGTGACTCCACAGATGTGATGGATTCTCAACGACTCCTCCGGCTCCGGAATTTCGCCACCTCACTCCCTCCTCCAATACCACCTCGAGCTCTAATCCAGCTCCCGAGGTACTTGAAATTGTTGACTGTTTCTAACTGGTCACCATGAGCAAGTGCAAGGACAAACCCCTGTCGAGTTAAATTAGACTTCGAAAGTGCAAAACATGCCGTATTTGAGTACCTCGGCCCCGAAGCCGCCCAGAGCGTATCGAGTGGTTTGTGCATTGTTGCTCGGCAAGACAACATTATCAGCATGCTGAACTGAAAATCCTTTTTTCCAACGTGCAGTTCAAATCCACAGTCTGGTAGACCAAACACATTTTGTAGAACAGCTTGTACGGTAAGGCTGTATACATATGTATATATATATATATATATATGGTGAAAGGCGGCGTAGGTTGATCAGAACATTGACCCGGTCTGAGCTACTGTGGTAAAATTATTTGAGGACCGACGTACGTCTTAGATACTCTGTTTTTTCAGCAAATAATTCCATAGCGCAGACCCGTTGATTAAGTCGGGAGCTGTGAAAACACTAATCGTTGATCTTCGGATAGCACAACAGCGCGGATGAAAATTTGACTCACGCATCGGCGACCAATGCAAACCCTAGCCTACTTCTCGTGAGTTTGTTCATGATGAATGTATACAGAATGACAGCTCCTAATAGATTTGGCTCTATTGAGGTAAGACGACATTCCGCTGTTTTCACCACATGTACTGGACGAGCCGTACTTTCAGATAAGAATCACAGTTATATCTTCCAGCAAGATGAGACCTACTTAGAATACTAAACCTTGGAGAACAGAATGCGAGTTTCCCTGAGAAATTCAAATCCATTAGTTTCTAATAGTTCTATGGAAGGGCCATCGGAGCCTGACGCTTCATGACATTCATGACTAGGATTTTCTTGCAAATCTCCTCTTCTGAATCTGTATTTGTCCAAACTGACCACACGGGACGTGTGCTGGAAAAGCTTTGAGCGAGTCTAAGGTTGGAAATTTTGATCCGTATAACATGGGACGAAAATTGTCATTTCATTCTCGCATGATATTCTCCATATTTTATCACTCTTCTACTTTCACGCTCTTTGTACCTATGTCTGTGTAACATCCGGAATCCAGAGTCGCGGCCTCTCCGTCAACTAACTGTGCTGACTTGGCTTGTATTGTTGGACCACCGGTTGGACATGCAGAGTAAGTTGTCGTGTGTATATACATTTGGATGCGTATTTTTGTGTTATTTGTTTGCTGTGTTGTGTTCCGTTTAGACTAGTTTTCTGTAGATATGGATACTTGGGCATAATGGAGTAGCGCTGCAAGTGAAAGGAGGGAAAGTTAAGGAATTACTATGTTGATTTCATCGTACCGGAAATTTGTTTACCACCGTGTGACAGTGAAATGGTCACGTGACTGAGCTGTTCCAGTGCAAAGTGATGTGGATTTCAGTTGTATATCAGTCCGAGGGAGCAGTTAGATGAGCTTTCAGTGTTAGTTCTTGATTCGAAGAAAAGTGTGGTATGAGAGCAAATTTTTATGGGTTATCATTCATGACAAAGTACTGATGCGTCCTACACTGACGATGACCGGCTGTAGTGTCATTCGAATCGCGTGAATCATCCGGGTGGTGTTAGTCAGCACTTTTCACTATACGATGAAATAGTACCGTTCAAGAAGACTTCGTCTGCGTATTCTCATGATTAGTAATACGGTGTGTTTTTATCCCTTATAGTTGATCGGCTTCCGAGGGAAATATCTCTTAACTGCTCAGAACTATTCATGAGTTACAGTCGAAAGAATAAATCCGATGATCACGCGTCTCGCGCATGTAAGGGGTTGGAGGACGTTTAAAAGGGAGCCGGTTTGTTGACGGTACGCTGAGAAGTGTTTCTATTGTAAGAAAAAGGCAATACACGTAGCGGAAAGTTGTTATTAATTTTTACACTCCCAGAAAAGGTCGAAGTATGAAATCCTGCTCTCTGGCAGGTCGCAAAACAGTTTGGGATGACTTGCTGCTTGTACACGTGAGTGAGGGTTACTGCAAAGTAAGTAAGTTTTAGAGAGAATCCATGATGGTAAGGATAGAAGAATGATAAAACAACGGCCCGATGATGGGCCGTTGCTTACAAGTTGGAAATCAGGGTAGGATTTCAAGTGAAGGGATGACTTTGCGTTAGACTTGATGGAAGAGGGTCAAGAAGGGAGACGAAACTCCGACTCAAACATGACAACTGAATATTCATGCTACGTGATGCACCACTTTTTGAGCTTTCCTTTAATTGACTCGAACTGACTTTGCGCGTGCACTTTCTTAAACATGACTCTGTCAAAGTTCTTGTCGAGATTATTACATCAGCTTTCCAATCCTCACCAAACAGCCAGTTTGCTCATGTACCCATTCGAAAGTTCTATCATTGACTGTGATAATATCCTGGCTGTTTCACAAAATACACTCCTTTTTGCACATGTGTGTGTGTGTGCCTTCCTACTTATTTGGATGCGGATCACAGTTCCAAAGGTGTAGGTAGCTTATCTGCTGCCGCGGCAGCAGCACACGCGTTCACCAGTCATTTGGTTCTGCTCCAAGCTCCGTCCCCGTCCGGATCCGGTGACTATCGTGTCTCAGCCAGTGCACAGCTTTGTCTCCCTCCATCTGCGCAAATTTACACCAGCTATTTGAAGACAAATGTTGGCCATTTGTTCAAAACAGCTCAGTCTAACGGCCGTGTGGCAATCACCTCACAACCGAATGCGATTCGATGGTCTACCTGTCAGCAAGCTGGCCAGGTTGCTGTCGCTTTTGATGCGGGGATTCTCGGTTGGGATATCCGCTCGATGAAGTGAGTACTGTTAACACAATGCATACCTATTTTTTATAGTATGCTCATACGTTTGTCACATCGAACCCATTGTCATTCTAGTAATGTGTATACGCAATCTTAGATATGATTCCATTATTCAGAGGGTCGAATAAACATTCATGGAACTGAAGCTTGCTATTGAGCTTCACCATTGCCCCCGATTTATTCATCGCGTTTCGATTGCTCAGCATGATCAGGAGTGGTTGTCTGAAACGGTGGTCAAGTGGATTGAGCGTGTGGCACCAAAATGTCGGAGGTTCGAATCCCAGGTCCGCCAATCACTTTGATCATAGGCGGTAACTCCCTGTCCCCCGGCTCGTTACCACACCTGACCTAATACGACCTTATATGGTTCTATGCTAATCCAAGTTTCATGGTCACGATTGCCGCCCCCCGCCGTGTAGTGGGCTCCAGTGGCTATGGGACATTCTCCTTCCACTACACTGCACTCTTGCGTGAAACACGTAGAAGAAAAGAGCCGCTACCCCTGGGCGCCTTTCGATGTGCTGCCAAATGACAATCCATCTCAGATGGCCTCTGCTGAGGAAGTCCTATGCACTACCTCGTGGCGGTTTTTACTAAGAAGCTAATGCCGGACTCTGTTCATTGGGTTGATTTGCCTTTACTTGTTAGTCTATGGTAGATTGCTGGACCGTGGTTCCAAACCAACCACTGGCACACGATTCCATGTTCACTGTGGTGGAGGAGTTTGCTGGACGCCCAGGACGTCTGGCTTCATTCGAAGAGCATGGTAGCTGAGTAATCAGGCACCGGCCCTCCGTGATGTACGAGACCCTAAAATCGTCCTACTTCTCTTTAGATTAGACCTTTTGCGAAAGGTTCTGGATAGGATCCCCTGAATGGACCCTCTGCTTTGATCTAGGCAGCCTGGCAATATCAAGCCCACTCCCGCACAGTGTATCCCGATGGACAACGTATAATGTGGAAGTAGAATGTATGAAATAGCTGATCGGGGTCGGACCTCTGATTTGGTATTCTGTTTTGCTCCTAGGGGTATCTTCCATCTCTTTGATCTCTGTCAGTTATTCAGTTGTCATTTGTGGCTCCAAAAAGCTAGGGCGTGGGTCGGCGGCCTCACCCGGACAAATCAGTTGACAGTCGGGCTAAACCACGTTGAGGATAACCGAGGTAGAGAAACCTCGGTGAGGCAGTTTTCAGTATGGCAAGGCAGTTACTCTTTAGTAGGCAGACGAGATCTACTGTATAGCCCAACAGCTGTAAAAGAAATCTGTCTGCCAAAGGGGTCTCAATCGAATAGCGAACGAGCCCCAAGGGAACCACCGACAACCATGCCTTAACAAGCTGCTGCCTTGTAGCCCCCATTTGCTTGTTCCCAGGCCAGGGGCACACTCTCGACTGAAAACCGATCGACACTGGCAATGTCTCTTGGTCTAAACATCCATGAAACTTCATGGCCATATCTCTTCCCTCCGTTTCCTACGAAACGGCTTCCCCGGGAAGCAGCGCACCGCACGCCCCTTGCCAGTCGCAACAAGATTGCACCTTGACGTGATGTGATGGATTGTTTGCGTCCATGACTCAACAAACTATGCAAGATGGCTTATCTCAAACCGAAGATTCAATTGTAGCTGGAAGGTCAATGGTTAGTGGCCTGACGAAGTAGTCTTCTGGTCCTCCAGACCGGGGCTTGATATGAGCTAGCAGCTCATTCAGAAAAACGAGCGGAAGACTAATTGATCCAAGTAGATGGGCGCCCACTCAGCTGTACCCCGCTGCCTTGCGGTCGGGTTCTTGTCAGAACCAAAGGCTTTGGTTGAAAACTCTAATCATTGTTCCGCTTAGCGGTTGGACCCTCCAGCAGTACCCGTCCACTATCTCCCATGTGTTGCACGTCTACAAGAATAGCATATTGCTTCGGTCTTTGTGCAATGTAATCAGGACCTCGCTGCCCATTTCAACGAACGGGATCGGTAGTGATAAGTATGCTAGTGCTCAGAGTTCCCTCTCTTTCATTCAGCCTGTCTCTTCCGTCTCCAACCCAATCTGTTTGCCCCTTCTGCCTACCCATAGTATCTCCATTGATAACACGCCCGGTACTCGCAACGCTTTATTGTCAAGTAGTGTAGTAGGTTGTTTTCAGTCTGTTAGCTCACATTTTCTCAAGCCCCGTCAGCCTCTGCATCTGGGTTCCTTCAATTTGCGCACTTTAATGCAGGCTGGCCAACATGCGTGTTTGGCTCTGACAGTGGACAGTGGACTCACTTTCGATTGATGTCTGCTGCGTGAGTGAAACACGAATTCAGGATTCGAGTATAGTAGAGTAATTCAAGTGACTACGCTAATGTCTCGTCACGATATTTCCTTCGCACTTCAGGAGACGAAGCATCTCAAGCTGTGCGTGTGGGTGAACGTGGTGTAGGAATAGTCTTGAGTGAGAATGCTGAAGCAGCCCTTCTAGACTGGATCCCAGTCAACAGTCGCTTGTGTGCCATGAGATTGCAGGGATCAGTTGGCGTCGGAAAGGATAGTAGTGTTGAGCATAGTTTATTTATTATCCCGGCATATGCGCCCCAACAGACTGCAGCACTGACATGCAAAATGAAGAGTTTTATGACGAGTTCGTCACTCTTGTTCGGAAGAGCAAACGCTCTGACATTGTGTTGGTAGCAGGTGATTTTAATACACGAGTTGAGAAACGGAGTGTATCGAAAGCCTGTTTAGTTGGTGCCTTGCCTGCACAGCGAACAGACAACGGGGAAAGACTTCTCCAATTCTGTGCGTACAATTCCGGTCAAGCCACCGTCGTTGCGGTTCTGTCCAGAATTGTAGATCGTGCGGGACCACATACATCGAATCGGACCATGCTATTTTTGCTGCAGCTCAACTGCCATCGAGGCAGGCAACAAACTCGATTGGCTGTCGAACGTCTGTCTGATTCGGCTGTTAACAACAGCTATGAGCAGAAACTATCCGAGGAACTAAGAACTTTGACAAGCAGCAGTGTAGGTGAGCAGTGGGATCAAATTAAGCAGGCGATACATTAGGCAATAGGTTTTGCCTGGGGTCGTAGATCGACCGTTCATTAAAAACACTGGATCTCGCGAGGGTCGCTAGATGTGACTGAGGAGAAACGCTGGCTCCCTAACTGCAAGGAGATGAATAAGGCGTCTCGACAGCTGGGGCATCAATTGACGTTAAGTGTTAAGAATGACCGTGAAAACTGGTGGGTAATGTAGCTGAAGAGACGGGAGTAGCGGCCACTTTAGGTAACAGTGAAAGATTGTTTAAGCTAATGCGTGACACTGGTGGGCGTCGAACTTCGGTTAGTGAAGTTATGTGCGATGGTGAGGTTATCCAAGGTAGACAACAAAGGCCAAGCCGTTAAACTGAGCACTTCAAGAATCCGTTAAGCTGGTCGCACGCTAACGTATTTAGAACGAAGTCTGGAGCTGTGAATCCTTGGGATGTGTCTGTCGAGCCTGCAATAGAAGTGGAAGTAGAGTCGAATAATCAACTTCTGAACAGGGGAAACCGGTCAGCCCTCACGAAGTCTCCCCAATTCTCTTCAAACTGGGTGGAGATCTCATAAGAGCTCTTGCCTCCTTGTTTCGTGATATTTGGAACGAGTGACATATTACGTTATCGTGTGGTGAGTCACTGGTTGTACCCATCGTCAAGAAGAGCACACGGAGTGACTGTAGCAATAATCTTGGCATTGGTTTAATTCCGATAATTACTATGGTCTTAATTTCGATAATGCTGCACCGTTTGACGCCGGTTCGCGAGAGTAGTACCCGCGAAACGCAGGCCGGATTTCGTCCAGGCCGAGGTTGCATCGACTAGATATTTCCTCTTCGGCCGTTACTGAAAACGTTTCACACACCACCACCCTACGATCGTAGTCTTTCTGGGCGTGAAAGACGTTCGATTCAGTGTGTCGGACGACCATTCAGTGGTCTCCACTGGAAGGATATGTCAGCGAAGTTAGTAAACCTGTTGCGAGCATTGCACTTGCATACGATAAGCTGTCAGGTTCATTCGAAACGACTAGTGGCGTTCGACAAGGGTGTCCTATCTCTACATTCCTGTTCAACGTCGTTATGGACGAGGTGATGGAAGAGGAGGTCTCGAGGATGTAAAAATCGAGCTTTGCAATGAAGAAAATCTGTTTGACGTAGGTTATGCAAATGACATCGTGTGCCTTTTCGAATCCGTGGGACATGCAAAACACGCACTAGATAGACTCTCGAGATCGGTTGCTCTGTTTGGGAAGTGATTTGCACCTTCAATATGCAAAGTGGTGTTACAGGACTGGACGACAGGAGCGCCAAACTTGATACAGGATGGAGAGGAACTCACGACTTTGGACCGTTTCACCTTCCTTGGTAGCAGCGTGTCCAACGATGGTAGCTCGGGATTGGAGGTAAGTATGCGTATATCCAAGGCTCGGGCAGCTTACGCTGGATTGAAGCACTTGTGGTGTCGGCCTGATATTTCAGTGAAACTGAAGTTGAAAGGTCGTGTGTACTGTGCTGCAGTGCGCTCAGTTCTGTTGTACGGTTGCGAGACGTGGAGTATGCGTGTGGGCGATGTTCGTCGGTTGGAGGTTTTCGACCACCGATATCTACCTGGTATGGCTAGGATTGGATGGAGTAACCGGGTGGGTATCATGGAAGCCAGGCACCTAGTATTAGGTACCAATTCTGAGAATATTTTATCTTAGCGTATGGAAGCTTAGTAGACTACGCTGGTTGGGTCACGTGTTACGTATGTCGAACACTCGTCTACGCTACCGTGCCGTACTTTTCGTTTTTCCCACGGAGTGGAAGAAGCCATTTGGAGGTCAGCAGATGACGTTGCAACGTGGCATAAGAAGATGCAAAGCGAACTTAGCTGAAGTAGCTAGGTGTTTCACGTCTTGTTGGTTGGGGTCGGGAGGACCCGTCAAGTAGTTGGTTGGAGACACTGAAGGATATGGCAGTGAACCTTGAACAGGGACCCATGTCGTTTTCCGTCGAGCCAGAATGGTTGAGGAATTATGTTTATGCAGTTTGACTGTTTCGTGTGTGGGCTGCTGAAGCATTCTTCTTTTCCTGATTGAGTAGGTCCATTCCATGTTACCTTTCGATATTCCCTCTTGTTGTAGAAATATGTAATTTTTGGGGAATTGGCAGTGGCAGTGGCAGTTTGCGTTTGCCTTGCCGTTTAACACTGAACGCTAATAATGGTGATGTGCGACTTCCCTTGGGCCGTGCTTTCAAGAATTTGAACTTGACCCCTCCCCCTCCCAAAGGCCTTTTATGCAAAATGCTGGAACGTGAATACTCTTTCGGACATCGAATGTCGGGCCATTGCTATGCGCACACTGTAGCAGTATTAGTTGAAAATGGCCTGTTTATCCAAACTCGGACTAGGCGGGACAGGGAGTCACAACATCTAGGTTCCTGGCCCAGATAGCCAATATTGGTTCTCTCACAGTGGTCCCGAAACCTCTGATCAACGAACACTAGTAGCAGCTTTAAGACACCACTCCAATTCTGCTTCTTCCTCTTGGCTGCTGATATCATCAGGAATCCCCGTAACGCGCTTCAATAGCCAACACGTTAACCTGTCCGTGGTTTCCGTTTGTCTTCCAAATCCCCTTTTTGACAGTAGGGTTAAGGTTGAGATTTTTGACAATATTGAACCACAATCCCGAATCGGATGCGCTTATCGTATCGAGTGATTGGAATACTCCGACTGGCATGCATAATGCCTCGATGTGCCACATTCTCAGAAATCTCGGCTTAGGTCAGTGCTATGAAAATGGCGACAAGGTCATAAACTTCTGTGATTCTAACCGGCTATACATAACCAACACAGTTCCAGCACCCTAGAAGAGATTTTCTGACATGGTGTTCCAGTGATAATGGAATATCTCATCAAATCGACTATCTACTAATCCGGTCACGGTAGATTTCTTCCATAGAGGACTGTTGGTCGTATCGCGGTGTTGAGACAGATAACACAGGAGGCTCAGATTATGTGCTGGTAAGCGCAAAGCTTGACCTACGGTCGAAGCGTTCTGACGTGGAATCTGTTCTGCCCCGGGAGCAGGTAGCAACTCTAATGACGTAGATTAAACGACAGTTATCAACGGACACGTCTGTTTCACTTAACGACGCGTGAGATTCGGTTGATTTGCTGTGGGTCAAATTGGAAGCAGCAATGCAGCATGACATAACGGCTAAATTCGGAACTCCCAAACCGCGCTCTAAAGATTAAGTATCTGAAGATACCATCCGTCTTTCTGTGGGGCCTATCAAGACCCGTTTATCTGGCTTCCGAGATACCGACCCCCCAGGTGTGAGGCATTCATGCATGGTTCCGACGGGATCTGTATACAGATTGGTGCATTTATGGGGATATGTGTCACCAGTCGGCTGCGGTACTGTCAGTGTTCAGACATGTCGATCGTATCTCTACGCTTTCACACCCAGCGTAATAGGTAATATGGAGTTCGATTCTTCAAATCCATTTGAAAAATTGTAATAAACGAACCCGAAATACGCTTGAGGTGTTGTTTTGGGCAAATTATTCTGACGGCTTCGTGACAAAACTAGGGCTCCTAACGCTTTGTAACAAATGTAACAAAAATAGAGGCGAATTAGTGGCACTTAAGATGGAAAATATGAGAGTTGAGAATCTGTCAAGGAATTCCTGAAGGTCTCCTAGCTGAGGTTAGTTTTTCCATTAGATATTTCGAGTGTTTTGGATAAAGCTATCCCATAGCTCGTAAGACGAATCGCATTTCTGGCAAAAACTGAAATACAAGACCCTCGAATTGACCGTGGCAAGCAATTGCGCTCTAGACCAGGCATAGTAATGAACCATCTGGTTTTTCGATGTTCCGTTGCAACCATCTTGGAGGTGCAAAATATTTTGTCCCGCTTGATACCGCAAACAAGCTGTATGGGGGAAAAAAATTCAAGGTCACTATCATTTATTTGCTTTTTCAAGTTTCAGATCTCGCACCTACTTTTGTGGCTTTTTTCTTTCATTTTTCCTAGTTTTCAGATACAAATAAACTTGTGAACGATGCCTTAGCTTGCGAAAAGTGGCATCGAGTTTTTTTACGTTAGGGACAAGAATGTGTGTATGTTCCCTTTTGGATTGAAAAACCTGTCTGACTTGAATAGTTATGTAAAGAAAATTGGTAATTGTTTGATGATGAAACATTGTCAGCTTTGAACGATATGGAATGCTCGTTTTTGAAGTCAGGAGTTTAAGTGCCATCAAATGATGCGATTCAAAGTATCTTGCATTCGTTTACTGTTTATTATTATTATTATTATTATTATTATTATTATTATTATTAAATGTCGGATCAGCAGCTCCGAATCTCTGGTTTCGTTCTTGATGCCAGTCGTAGTAGACAGCGCAATTCCGGACGCATGGATAAACAGCCCCACATGGTCTGCGTAGCGAACAGACGACGAGTAAACGCAGCGCTAGTCTGTTGTGATGACTTCGGAAGCGAAGCGAACGCTTTGTGCGAACCACTGATGCCATGTGATGAATTTCCATATTAGGTTGCATTTCCCCATATTTGCTTATTTATTATCTGTACTCAGCTAAATGTAATCTCAAAAATAGCCCCAAGCAATTCTAGATTTCCTTTTCTATCCAGTTTCTGTTGGCGAACTGTTAAATATCGGATGCACCTGCATCATCTGTTCGCCTATGAACAACGAATTCTGAAATCATGACACGTTTCTAGTTAGCCTGTCTTTTTTCTGAAAAGATCAATCTAGTGTGGCCATCCGCTATCTTGCACGATCGCCTCCTGAAGAGTGGAATGCATGAAATAACGAAAGGAAATAAATGGAAAGGAAATTTGACTAACAACCGCGTTTATGTGAAAATAGCTCGATGGAAGCTAGACCACTGATTGGTGCTTTCAAACCTACCAGCCAGCGTATCACTTGTATGTTTGCCTGTCCAAACAGTGTTAAGTGTTGGACCAAATGACTTAAGTAGTGTATCGAAAAATGGATACACCATGTATTGGTTTTAATTGTGAATGATATAATGTTAATAACAGCGTTGATGGTAGATGTAAGTTTTACAATGCATTTGATTGTAGAACTTGCCTTGAGAAAGACTACCCACGGTAGTCGGAATGTTGGCACATTACATCCACCAACAACGCCGTTTTATTAACATTACATCGTTCACAGTGTTAAATGCTGTTGAGGACCTGTCTGTCTCGGCCATTGGATATTAACAACGAAGGTGATGAGCAGTCACAAATAGTGTGCGTGTGTGTGTGTGTGCTGAGATCCTTAAGTGAGTAGTATTTGCTAACAACCAAGAAGCTCGGGGATATCGTTAGTCTTCTAAAACCAGGTAATACGCTAAAGTTACCCGTTTATGATGGATGTGACCTGTCGCCAGAAAAATTCAGTACTATTTGTTGTTTCGATTGCTGCTCGATTGCTCGCTAAGGAAGCTTACAAATGGTGTAGTTGGTCATAAACGCATCTGGAATATAGGAGTGCATATAGGACCCTAGATCATATTTGGATTTCCTACGAACGATTGTTCTGGTCACCGGCTTCCGACGGATAGTCTTCTGTTTTCAGCCGGTTGCATTGGGGGTAACTAATCAAATGGCTCATATATGTGGTCTGTTAATGCAACACCGTGCTTCGGCTCGGGTACCCAGATGATATCTAGCGCATAATCTTACGGACTTGCTTTCGTTTTTTCTCGTTCTCCGACGCAGGCCATGTTACTGGTTAGAAGCTGCACATTGGCCCTGCGTTCGTGACCTAGACTTCAATCCACATTGTCCGAATCTTTTGGTATCCGGTGGCGATGATGGTTGCGTGCGGCTTTGGGATTTACGCTTCCTCAAATCCAAATTGCACCCACGTGACTCTGTGGTACAGACTGGACCGAGTCCCCATGGCGGAACATTGACAACATCCACCCGTACTCGTCAAAGTTGGTTGTCAGGTCTGAACACGGACGTGGCGACGGAACCGCTATATTCCATCCAGTCTCATTCCCACTGGGTAAGTAAACCCTTTTTGCATATAACAGACAAGGTGCAGATTTGAAGTTGATTGATGCGCTTGCTGGACTTTGTGGCACAACTCTGTCCGCTAGTTTATGCATCTGTATGATAGGTAGTAGAACTGGTAACGGTTTTCGCAATCCTTGATGACCAAGGTGGGTATTATCTGTTTGTCTGCTGTGATCTGCTGAACTTTAGAAGTTCTTCGGCAACTCCTTAAATCTATTCTCTTACCCGAACCGTGAATGGAGACGGACAACCGATGCTCTAGTTGAGGGAAATGAAAAAATAGCGTATTCGTGAGGAACCTCACATTCCCAGCAACATTCGCTATATGGGAATTCGATCAATTTTTGAGGTAGTTAAACCTCGAGTCGAAATCCCTGTTTTCAATTTTGTCATGTGTTCACGCAGGCCCGTAAGTGAGGACAATATGATTTTGTCAGGCCTCAGCCCAATTTCGAGCGGTTTGCAGGTCTGATTGGCAAAATCGACCAACCAAACGACTGGAGATGAATCACTAAAATTGATGAACAAAGACAATCATCATATTCCATCATGTGATCTGGCCATACTTGGTCGAATCAAACCAACCATTTGGCGCATTAGGAGTAGTGCCAACCCATTCAGTGGTACGGTCCGGTGAAGTGTTCTGAATCCACGAGAAACCGAGAGGAGGAGGAATGGTTGTGAGATGGGACCGATGACTTGTGCGTGGAGTGTGACTGCTGTTCGCGCAAGCCTATACGTGGTGCACCATTTTGGATAGTAAACGAGCAAGGCTTTAACTGGCCTCAGGTCATTTTATTTATTTTTGTTCGATTAAACGAGACTGGGTTCGAGTAAGGTCACAGAAGCTCTTTTGAACGTATTCAATTTAGGGACGTGATTTTTCGATCGTTCCACACTATACATATTGTCATCTTTGTGGGAAAAATTGCTAACTAGTGAAAACAGGCATTCGCTGGATCTATGTCTTCCAAACCCAGACTGTTCTATACTGGTCGTTTGATATATTGCCCAAAATATTTCCGATAACAAAACGAAATCCCTATTTTTGAATTGACTTTTAGTTTCCGATCTAGTAGATACGTACGGGGCTAACTCATATGTTGTTGTAAGTGAGAGAACTAATTCGTCTCGAAACCACCACAACTAAGTCCCGTCATGGAACTTCACTTGATAGTTTAACATTAACTCTAGCAAGTCCATAAGCTGGTGAACTTTCGCATAGCTATTTCCGGTATTTTGTGGTTCACGACTATCGCCCGAATACTCGATCTCAAATGTCGCAGTTCAACAGCAGCAAAAGTAACTTTGGGTTTTGGTCAGAAGAAGTGCTTGTAGTACCCCTTCGTCGGACCTCCTTGTTCTAGTCGAACTAAAGAGCACGGGATTGTCTTCCACCATGACGCAATCGGGGTTTCGGCGTTAGTCGAGTCGTTCACAATGACCCAGCTGTCCGGTGGTCTCTTGCTGATAGGTAGCAACCCATCAATAGGACACAATAACGATTCGTTGAATCACTCATCAGTTAGACCAAGTAACGAATCAGGGCGGGCTTCGCTTTGGAGCTTCCTTGTGTTTAAAGTTACTCCACGGTTGACAAGCCCTGAGAGATCGAAAAGACGAAATTCCAAACCAGTAGGCCCCGCACCCTATTTTGGAAATTTTAGCATATTGGTTGCTGACCCAGCAAAAGTGCAATTCGGATGCTGGCGAATTTATTTTAACCGCAGAGTATATAGTTTGTTACCAAAGTTAACCATGATGCCTGGATCGCAACTGGTCCACGACTACTGGGCTCATTGACGTAACTATCCGTCGAATTTCCGTGTCTTTTCCATTTCCTCGATTCTAATACCTACAAACCGTGCTGGATATGTGGTCACTTGCGAAGCACTAAAATAAACATGTTTGATACGGTACGTACTCACGTTTCAACCGGGTGTTTCTCAAAAATCACAACGCATGAGGGCTAAAGAACCATGGGAATCACTGAAATGACTGTGGATTATGCTCATTATACTCATGAGTCGGGCATGTCATAAACTAAGGTCCACTGAAGAATGATTCAAAGCTAGTCAGTACATCTGTTGCCTGTTGGTTATTTTGCCGGGTGAAGCGTCTTTCAGATGAGACCTCCTTTGGACAACGGATCTGATAGAATCGGGAGGCTTCATCAGTAGGTTGTTTATTTTGAATAGCTCGGAAACATCCACGATTACGTCATCTATGATCGGCCTCAGTGCTATGACCGATCTAGTTTCCCGAATGCCCTCGCCAAATCTGGGGGCCGCTAATATGCTCCAAACTCGCTATTCACAAGTGCTATAGTCCTGTCACAACGCGACTACACCTTGACGTGGTGTGACGGCTTGCGTGCCTCCATGATCCAACAATCAATACAGGATGGCTTATCTCAAGCCGAAGATCCAATCATGCCTGGAAGGTCAATGGGTAGAGGCCTGACGAAGCAGTCTGGTCCTCCAAGTCGGAGGTTGATCTGAGTTAGCAGCTCAGTCGGAAAAACGAGTGGAAGACTAATTGATCCAAGTAGATGGGCGCCCACTCAGCTACTCCCCGCTGCCTTGCGGTAAGGTTCTTGTCAGAACCAAAGGCTTTGGTTGAGACCCCTTATCTTTCTTCTCCTTAGCGGCTGGACTCCCTAGAAGTACCCGTCCCTCAATCCTC
>LUCM01001933.1:0-40777 GCA_008360955.1 Fasciolopsis buskii | reverse complement strand
ATGCAATGGGCAGCGAGGTCCTGATTACCCTGCACATCGCCGATGCAGTGTGGAATTATTTGTATGCGTACAACTCATGGGGATTAATGGACGGGTACTGCTAAGGAGTGCAGCCACTAAGCAGAAGAACGATTAGGGTTCTCAACCAAAGCCTTTGGTTCCGACAAGAACCTGACCGCAAGGCAGCGGGGAATAGCTGAGTGGGCGCCCATCTACTTGGATCAATTAGTCTTCCACTCGTTTTTCCAACTGAGTTGCTAACTCAGATCAACCTCCGACTTGGAGGACCAGACTGCTTCGTCAGGCCTCTACCCATTGACCTTCCAGGCATGATTGGATCTTCGGCTTGAGATAAGCCATCCTGTATTGATTGTTGGATCATGGAGGCACGCAAGCCGTCACACCACGTCGAGGTTTAGTCTCGTGCCGTTCAACTGTGACTTTCATGTGATGCTATAAAAGATTATCGAATTACATCGGAATCTAAGGTTGACACCAAAGGCGGAACCAAGCAACTCTCTTGCGTTTCTTGATGTTCTCCAATGTAGAACTGATGGGTTGCTGGAACGTAGTGTTCAAAACAAACCGATGTGTATTGGAAATTACATTCACAATGTAAGCTTTGTATTTATTCGACAAAAGTGAAACCTGGTACGCCTTTTGCCGAAGGGAGCACACCGAATGCGTTCTGAAGACAAACTTCCAAACGTATTTGAAACTGTTTGCAACTCATTTGAGGAAAATAGGCACCAAGATAGTTTCCCCTAAAAGCATATGAATTCAAGCCCCGATCCGCGGTATCCTGAAGTCCGTACTAAGGGTCGTTTATGTATCCGTGGCACATAAAGAAGACACAATTGCTGACATACTGACCAGCCGAATATCTAATGCGCTAAACAAGTCATTCTATGCGGAATAACTTCGAATAACTTCTGACACTCAGCCACATTTACACCTAAAACACGATGACAGGCTACCTAAACTGTCGATTTCCGGTTGTGTTTATTCATACTCCTTCTGTGGAGCGGAATACGTCGATAAAGTAATTGGGCACTTGTCCGACGGAGTTTACGAACACTAGATTGAGTAGTTATCGATAGGGATCGATAAGACGATAACCAGCGTGATACTAGCTCACGTGGCCCGTACGAGTTACATACTAACGCTAGATGGATCATTTAGCGTCGTTTGCCGCTTGTCTTACAACTGCTCCAAAAGGGTAAGATAGAGAATCCTCTCTGCGTCAAAAACAATCACTATCAGACTAAACTGACCAATCCTCTGCTCGCAGAAACCATTCGTCAAGACCCTACAGCTTCCATAGTCTAAAGACACCAAAATAGTGAGACAAACCGATAGGATTAGTAAACCTAGTGAATAGCGTACAAAGAAGCTATTCACGAAACTGAAATTCAGCCTAGTGCTCTATTACTAACACTGTGCATTGAGATTGCGAAACTGCACCAAAAACTGTTCACGTGTAATGGATTGGCCTGATGAGAAGTACCGGAGAGACCAATCTGTTTGCCAATTTCGGACTTCTGTTACTGTACAAGGCCGAGGAAGCCGAGGGATGCTAAAAATGTATCAGTGTCACCACCGGTAACGCACAAAGAATGGTTATTGTAAGTGGTGAGATGTTTGAGTAGTTCACTGTAAATTGTCTGAAGTCGTGCGCTTCGGTATCAGGAATAAAGTAAATATAATGTACCGAGATCCACTAGGATAACTTGGTTTTCAACAGACAGAGCTGCAGTTAACCTTGGGATTGTTAAAATGAAATGATGAACAATATTTGTTCCACCTGCGTCACACAAGCGTTACCCCACCGGTCCGTTCATCAAAGATGATGGACGGTCACGCGGAAGAAATCGATACCAACATGCAACCGACTTCTCGGTGCGAAAATGGCCCGAATATTTTTGACTTTATTCTGGAAAGCTTAGTGTGCTACCTCAACAATCTTTCCCGAGCAGGCTGCAGTTGTTGACGCAACAAAATGCCCAGGATCCGAGTAAACACTAAAAGCAAATCAAAGACGCTCTGCACTATGCGGCAAATTCCATGCAGGGCTCTTGCCACATAGACCTCGGAAATGATGGATATCGTCCACTTCAGTTGCATTGTTAGATGTTCACAGATCCATCCCCCCGGATGAAACATACAATGAGACCCGGAGATCTCTGAGACTTTGGCTGACCAGGAGTTCGAGAAATGACCGGGAGTAGTGGGGGATAGGAAAGTGTAAGGAAATGGAAAAGAATGCGGCTATCGGAAGTAGTTGCAATCATTACCGACTGATTAGAAATACTGATCCGCGGAAGCCGAGCGTAAGCAAAGTGACTAAGGAGTCCGACGGCACACTGATTCATTCTCAGGAGTGTTGGCTGGCGCGTTGGGCATACACTTTAGGGTGCAGTTTAGTTGCCCCACAGCCACAGTGGGCCTTCCAGTTATACCTGCAAATGAACCAATGCAGGTGGATACCAACCCTCCATCTGAAATGGAGGTGATAAGGAAGACGTTTCCTTAAATGGTATAAGGCAGTTGGACAAGATAGACTGTCGCCATTCTTGTTCAAGGAAGCAAAGTGTTAACATCGGAGTAAACAAAACTCTTAGGAGCAACCTGGCGAGAGGAGGGGAGTCCTAAGGAATAGTGTGAATCAAAGGTTGTGCCGATCTACAAGGAAGGTGATAAATCCCCATTTGAAAACCACATAAGAGCTAGTTTGGTTAGTGAGTTTTATTCTCCATCGGTTATCTAGTACTCACAAAAGGTGTATGCTCGAGAATCAATCCAGTTTCCACTTTGATCTGAGTTGTGCTGACCAAATATTTACTTAGAGCATAGGCACATATTCCATAGACCAACAATTTGCGTCAAATCCGTTTCTGAGCCTGTCGATCGCACAGTTCTTTGGCACTGTTTCACTTTGAAGGGTATGTCAAAGAAATTCATTTCACTCATCAAATCACTGTATACAAACAGCCAAGGCCGAGTTTCGTGTATACTGCAATGTTTCACCCAAGCTGTGTTCCTCTTTCACCTTTCCTTCTTAACTTTGTCATTGAAATGGTTGTGTAGATAGTCCAACCTCATGCCAGAAAAGTAGCATTGATATTTGCCCAGACAGGATTCTGTCTGAATTGGAATATGCAAACGATGTTATACTGCTGAGTGAAGACCCAAGCAAGTTGCAGGTTTTTCTCGATCGTCTGAACGATAATGTAGGTATATGCTTTTTGCACCTTTGAAGTGTAAGATGCTATTGCAGGACCGGACTGGCTCAAAGCCGAACGTTGTTTTTGCAGGGGAACAACTAAATGAGGTTAACAGATTTAGTTATTTGGGTAATTGTACCTCTCCTGGTAGTCGTATACCAGATGAAGTGTCTTCTCGTGAACAGAAGGTCCGATTAGTATTAGTTAGTTTGAGGCACCTGTGGCATCGGAGCGACCTTCGATTATCAAAGACCGATTATACACAGAAGCAGTGAGGCCGACATTGCTCAACGGCTCCAAACATGTGAGGACTTTCGGCGTTTGAAAACCCTTGTCTTTGCAGTATTGGTAGAATACGATGGAAGAATCTTGTGGATAGCTGAGTTGTGAGGCGTAAGGTATTGGCACTTAGGGCACAATCTTCAGGACAGATTAAAGTAGTTGGGACATGTTATGCGCATCCCCATAGAACGGCCTTCACCGTTGTACGCTGTCCTTAGAGGTGGGCAGTGGTTCGGGTGGTCAGTTGACGACGTGGATAAAAAGTAAGAGAGCTTTAACCAGTGGAGTGGCTCGTGTAGTTGCATTTACTGTACAGGGTTAGGTTCCATGGGATCCCCCGAAACCGCGGTTGGAGACAACAGGTGCTATGGCTCAGTTCTGCATTCGGTGATACTCTTGCATTCGAAACCTTTCTTCTCCTGTATGGCTCTTAAACCTATTATTTTTTTATAGTCGACCATTCTTCATTCCCCGTTCTTTTTTGTTAGAGCAGATGATAGCTTAAGGCATTAATCACAGTGAGATTACTTTGGCGCAAGGATAGTCGTTGTCCAAACTGAAGTGAAGGGACTACAAACTGAGAGATATAAAAGATATAGACATTCCGCCCAATCATTCGAATTTGGGAGCATCTGTCCGCCCGAAGTACGGCTTCTGTAGTGTCCGTGAGCCCTCGGAAGTAAGCGTGCAACTTGATTTCTGACAATATGTTTAAAACCATAAGATTCACTGGAATGCTGCAACAACCGTAGAGAGTTCAAAAGATGCTGGTGTATGAAACATTTGGCCTTCAGGATACCTATGTAAAACAAGGGTGACAGATCAATAAATGAAATCGGAATAGTAGGGCCAACTTTACAGACCACGTCAGACTTTCACACTTCAGCACAATACGAGAATTCCAGAGTCCCGAAGTTGTGCCGTGGCACTATCACGGATAAACCGAGCACCCTTTTCACTCTTAGCCTTGGTATACGAGCATCATCTGATTTTTGTCGACTTGTCATTCATTGATACGGAAGCTCCGAATCCGTCGCCCATTTCGTTATTCTGGTATTTGTCTAAATCAACATTTTCATCATGCGAATCGATATCATCCCTGCCCCAGTCCTTGCCAAGATCACCGTGATCATTCCAGCCACTTTCATCCGAAACTCCGTCATCACTATCATTTTTCAGCTTTGAACAGGAGGACCAGCTTCGTGTCTGTTGTGTTTCTCATATTTACGCTATGCAGTAGACTGAATATAAAAAAATGGACAGAAATCAGACCCACACTGACGGGGGTGGGTGGGTGGGGTGGAACACCGCAATGGTCAACGCACGGAATCCAGTCGAACTGTACGAGTGTAATTTGTAGCCGTCCCGATTCGACAGAAAGAGGCAACACAATCGCCACTATTCATGGTTCGCTGTCACGTGCTCCAGCCCTCCAAATCACCTAGTTGAGGGGTTGTTTGGACATCAGTCACGGGATGTGGGGCACCGGCTCTACATAAGTTCACTATTCACACTCTCTTATTCACCACAGCCAAGTCATCTGTTGACTTCCACGTGTCTTCTTCCACTCCGCGGGAAGAACGGAAAGCAGAACAAGATACGATCGATATGTGTTCGCCATCTCCAACGCTTACGTCCAACAAACGAATCGTATTAAGTGGTCTACTCTGTGACAGAATATCCCAAAGAAACAAGACTGAATGTCTGTGAATAAGCCTGTATCCTTAATTCAAGCTACCGACACAGATAAGGAATTACCATTTGCGAGTTCACAACCATGTTCTAACCCTACAAATCGGTCTAGTTCCCTATACGCAAATCATCAGTTGTGGTCGCGCCAGGTTCTTTGTGAAATCCCCTTCATTATTGGATTAAAGATCCTCAAGTGCACCTGAAAACATGGCATACCACCGTATCGTGTTGTCATTTATTTCTCTGTTCCGTTTTACATTGTTTCCATTAGGTTAAATAAACCATGTGATTTTGTCAGTGGTCATTTGCTTTGGGGCAGTAATCAGGGTTACTGGTTCATTGAACTGCCAAAACACAAATACAAGAATGACATAACGTCAACAGGCAGTTTGGTAGTCCTTGGCATGATGTACTTTTCCGGTCCGATTGATTGCCTTCTATAACACGACCAAATTGAGTGAATGAAAATTGTTAGTGTTTCGGATAGCCAGTTTTTTAACAGTTCTATTGACCTTGACCGACCATGCAAGTTGTAACGCGTTCGGGGTCAGTGTTCCTCCGCGAGGGGGCTCAAGGCGTCTTGATCTGAAACGTGAAAAATAGAAAAAAACTCGTTAGCCGATGGGCAATAAGCGTCCCAAGCAGCATCAAACACAATCAGAATCAAGATGGCGCCATACAGCCAACCCGTCACAAAGTCATGTATTCACACTTGTGACGAATATGTTCTAGACTGCCATACTGCTTTCTGCTCTGTGAGATCGTGGACGTTGGCTGATGCAAATGCCGGCCTTCGGTTCATGAGGCTTTTTCTTTTTTGGTCAACCTCAGTACGGAGAAGAAACCTTTTCAAAAATCGCTATCCACGTATTCACTACACCCAACTCCCATCATTAGGACCAAATTTGTAATGCACAGAAATATCAGGTGCGACTGAAATTTACCATTTACCTCCTTTATTGATAAAATACCAATGCACATAATTTCTCATGAACGGGGCCAAGTGGGAAAGTTGACCGGAAGTGGGAGGATTCGGCGCCGCGACATTCACGTTCAAAACGCGAACGATTTATCCGCAAACGTGGGACCATAACAAGGAAGAACAATGTTCACTGCGGTCAAAAATATAGTAATCAAGCACAACGCACAAAGTGGAGGCAGAAATTGAAATCGAGTGAAACAGGTGCCCATCCAGGGTTTCTGTACAGATCGTTGGATGTCTGGTGTAGCGCGTTTCCTGCTGGCCGCCACATTGGTCTCGTTGTAAAAGTGTTGACGTTGGTTGACACACCTACTGAGCTTTGACCCACATGGGTTTTTAATGCTCCTATACTTTCCAAGGAAGGCACGTAGCCTCAACGATCCCGTGCATGCTACACCCAGCAGAGAACCTACAATGAGGCTGTTGAGGTCTACACGTTCAATCTCACGTTCAGCCTAGATTGTTTAATTTTTAACTGACCTCGCTTGGCGGACAGGTAAGCAGTGGTATCACGTGACTTGATCGAAACACGTAGGCGCAAATAATCGATTGCAGAGGTATCTATGTTATATACCAGCTTGAAAACATGCATTGTACGAACACAATTACGTGCAAGTGGGACTGTGGAAGGGAGCCAGACAAGAGGGAAGCAATAATATTAGAAAATAACAGACCAAATTTTTCTCGTGTTTCCACTGGACAGATTTTGTTGTTTTTGGATTATTAAGGATATAGGTTCTACAGGCAGGTAAAACAACATTCCCGCTACTGACTTCGGTTCTGAGTCACATCTCTCAGCGTCTCCAACCAAAAACACTACTTACCACATGGGCCCCGACCAGGAACATGGGAAGCGCCAACCGAGGCCAGGTCATAGCCTGAAACCCCACATCGCTCCCTCCAGCCTCGACGAGCACATACAAAGAGAGGACGGAAAGGATGATGTTGGACAACACGTGTACAAGCCACCGAAGGTGACGTAGATCGATTGTCTCAGTCACAGGACAATTGTCTGTACACAACACACGACGACGAGCCGCGTCATTGCTCACCCGATGCTCCCACACCACACGAGCAATGATTTGGAGATATCGGTGGTCGAGAAACGAGTGTTGTCGGACATCCTCAACGCAGATACGCCCAATTCTCGATATGCTGAGGCAGGACACTACGAACCGTGACATCGTGCACCCTTCCCTTGAAGGAAAGTCGGATGTCATGGAGGTGTCACAAGTCTGTCAGGTTCGCAAAAGCTGACCTCGCTTTCGCAGTTCGTGATGTGTCATCCTCCCCAACTCCTCCGCCAGGTCTGATCAGGCTCCCGAGCTACGTGGAGCTATTGACTATCTCTAACCGATCACCACAAATCAGAGTGGACGCACAAGCTCCTGCCAGTCTTGAACAAGTAACTTGCATTTTGAAGGTGTACAACACGTACCAAACCGTTCTGGGATACCTGAATCGCCAAGTGGTCTAAAGCGTGACGAACTAATTTTCTGTGCATTGTCACTCAGCAATGCGATATCATCAACACACTGTGAGTCGCGAACTCTGTTCCCTAGGAGGAGTTCAGCTCCATCGTTTAAGAGACCAGATGAGCGGTTCTTCCAAATGTCCTCCATGGAAAATGTGAAAAGAAATGAGAATTTGAGGCAATTTTGTGGTACCCGACTGGAGATCATAAAGGGTAACTCAAACTCAATCTGATGTATGACGACGCAAATGTTTGAGGATCGACATGTAATTCTCAGACACGCCATTTCTCAATAAACAGTGCCATTATTCAGACATAAACGGAGTCAATATGTGAGCGAATGTCCAAGAACACGATGATCGCTGGTAACTGGTAGGTTAAATGATGGTTAAGCACCCATCGTAAGGCAAATGTTTCATCGATGACTTCATGGCCAACGCGAAACCTGGCCTGTCCTTTCTGAGTTTACCCTTCACGTGCGTTGTACTACCTGCGGAGAATGAGGAACGAAAGCAACTTTGACACTGTCACTATGGTTGGAGCAATGACTGCGCGGGCTATTTATGAAGATGGGAACAACGAACGACTTTGGCCACAAACACAGAACCTTCTCGGAGTACCAGACCTAGATGGATAAAATTTGAAGTCCTCTGACCAATTTCACTCCGCCATCTTTGAATAGAGCTCGGTAAAACCCATCGGAGCTGGGCGCTTTAGGATGTCCTTGGGATTGGATTTTCTCGAGGATTTCTGCCTCAGTGGGTGGAGCGGCTGTAACCGGCCACTATATGCTTGCCGGAATAGCTGTAGGAGGCTCTGAAGCTGAGGGCCTGCTAAATTGTGTTTGAGATTGCTCCATCCAGTGTACAAGATGGGACTGCAGGTTGTGGATTGGCGAACCGTCAGCTTCACAGACGGTTTCGCCCGCACCCAACGCTTTCTTACTGGTAATTCGGATGAGGGGAAACAGTTTGCGGGAATTTCCTTCCCACGACGGCAGCTACGGATATTTGTTCCTCTGTAATTTCTTATCCTGATTCTCTCTTGTTTTCGTCGAACTTTACTGGTGAAGTAATCAAAGGAAAGGATATGGTTTACCAAAGTCTTTTATTCACTGTGCATGCACTCAACATTTACACCAGTAAGCTGTTCTCTTCGGGATTCTATATGCACCTTTGCCATGAGCTTAGAATTCCAGATTCAAATCGTAGGAATTCCCTCCTATTTGGGATGTGCCTGACTGCATTACACATTTTCCAACGTTACTTGTTGTTGTTATTGAAAAAATGATTGGTCTACAGGGTTTCGTCCAGCGTTAATTAGCCTCGTCACGCAGTTTCTTCTGCGTACTGCAAATTTTGACTGTCTCCTAGTTTCATATCCGTCTATGATAATTCTCTGCCTCGGTTTTCAATCTTAGTTTTACTTGTTAACCCCGGTGGCATGTCTTTTCACAACAGATAAATTTGACCAAGCTTGTTTCATGGGTCCAAAAACGACAGATTTGAACCTTTGGCGTATTAGTAGCAACGAACATCAAAAAACGGCATGTTTTTCTTAACGTGAACCCGGTTTACCGAAGATTTGCTGAAATGCATTCGGTCGGAATTGAATGCACCGTGGTTAAGCCAAAAATTGTGACAGACGAATGTGGAAAGCCAAATAAATTTGATGAAATAAGATATAATTCGAACTTTGACACTGATCTTCAGATATCGTACTCGACAGAATAAATCGTGTGTACGTTTATTTGAAGACAAGCTCATGAACAGGAAATGCGAATCTCATTTTTGGCTTTTCGGTGAGTTCAACGCAAAGATGCGTTGGTCATGAAAACTTGAAATTTATGATGAATGTATTCCAACTTCGGATCAATAATTAATGCGATTGCTTGTCGTAAAAATCCAATAACGTGGCCCTCTGATTAACGGACCTTTAATTTGGGAACCAGCAATCATCAAAACTTGGCGTTTTTTCTTGTGACTAATTTTAGCCACACCTTACCAGTACACTCAAACAAATTCGGGTGGTAAAACGTTCAACCACTCCAAAGCATTGCACGAGGGACATGTCTTGGTTTCGGTTTGTAAGGTATTGATATTTACGCAAAACTGTCTGAAATGAAATATACGATCGATGTTGTGTCACTGAGCGAAGTTCCAAGCAAGCAACAAGTTTTTCTCAGTTGTCTGAACAAAGTTTGAGGTACATTTTGGAGGTGTAAAATGCTGTTGGATGATTGGATCAGCTCGAAGCTGAACCACATGCTTGGAGGAGAGAAATTTTAGTTATTTGGATTATTGGTTCTCACCTAGTGGATGTATGCCGGATGGAACTTTTTCGTGCATAGGGAAATATCGATTGACACTCATCATTTTGAGGGATCTATGGCTTCGGCACGACATCCGTTGGCCTATTTGAGGTCGTGTGTATGCAGCAGCGCTAAAGTCAGTATTACTCTTCGGCATCAAAGCAGCAGTTGAGAACAGATATGGGAAAAATTTTGGTGTTTAAAAATCATTCTTTTCGTGGTATTTGTAGAAAATGGTGGTTGAATTTTGTGAGTAACACAAGATACTGGATCCTAGAGCTCAATCTTTAGTACAAGCACTGGATCAGAATAGGCTAAAGTAGTTGGGACATATTTTTAGAATGCCCGCAGTACGATTGCTTCATTGTACCATGTTCTTCTAGGAAGATAAAGGTTGGAGAATGAGCCGAGCTGGCCGGCTGGTGACGTGGTCGAAAGTATGAAAGTTCTAACCACTGGATTGGCTGGCTTAAGTGATTATTACAACACTTTTCTAATCCGATACAAACTGATCCATCAGTGAGGTATAGTTGGAACTCAGTTGGTATGTTCTGCACCCTAAATGTGGATAAAGAGGCACGTGACGGAAAGACGCATTTGAAATTTAACTAGCCTCAGTCAGCCTCTGGGAACGAACTCAGTTAAGAGAAATTTACGTGTTACTGTCAAGCAGTCGCAACTGGCTCAATTAAATATATATCTGGAATTCGTGGCGTCATGAGTGTGCATGGAAGCTGTTCGTCGAAGAGTCCACAGAAGAACCACAACTGTGATTCGTTGATAATTCTTTGTCATTTGAGCTGAACCAACCTTGGGAAGGAGGGTAGAATACCCCAGAATATATATATATATATATATATATATATATATATATATATATATATATATATATATATATATATATATATATATATATATAAGTAGAGAGGAGCATCTGGATGCGTGAACAAAATTTTGCCGAGAGCACACGACCGGTTTCGCGGTTAGTGTCGCTCGTCAGGTATGCCTACCCGGTACTCTCTTGTCCAAGCATCATTCTACTGGTACACTCCGAATTGATGTGTCTCACCAGAACGGAATTTGTGGCGTCAGGATTGTAGATGTTTGGACAAGAGAGCACCGGGCACGCATATCTGACGAGCGACAATGACCGCAAAACCGGTCGTGTGCTCCCGGGAAAATTTTGTTCACTGTTTATGAATATATATACATATATATTATCTCCAGAATCTAATTTGTAATGATAAGAGTGTCCATTCCTGCATATGCATGACGACCGACAACAACCACGAAATCGGTCTTGTGCTTCCAGGAGAATTTTGCTCATTCATCCAGATATTATTTAAAATATACTTCTTGCAAGGTATGAAATGTTTTTTCGTGCAACTGGCATTCATTCACACTCACAGGAGAAACAATGAAATAAAAAACTTCCATTGTTTCATAAATGTGCAAGCACTCCTGCTTGTTGTTCGTATTAGCGCATGATGCGCACCGAACCGTTTCAAGGCAAGTCAGGTTAACCTATACAATCAAATGCATTTGATTGTAAAATTTGCTTCGAGAAAGACTGCCCATGGTAGTCGAAACGTTGGAGCATTACATCTACCAACAACGTTGTGTTGTAACGTTATATCATTCAGGTTTACTCATTTTGGATAGAACAATTGTACATGGGGAAAAAATCAGTATCTCAACAATGTCTAATGGCTTTGTAAAATATGAGTCTTCCGAAGATGTTCGGTAAGTTTGCTGTGATTCTTACTTTTGTTTGGAATGTGCAACATGATAATGAGTAGTTGATTATACCGTGAGATTTGATCCCAGAGACAAACAAATTGTAACAGTTAAGGGGAAATATGCTACATGGTGCAACAACCGCGTGAAGGGACTGAGTAAAGGAGGGAACACATGTAATCCTAAAGTTGCTCATTTTATTTATTCATTTACATTGTTCCTGATAGCTCCTATTGTTCGTGAAACTGGACTACCGAAATCCCAATATGGGCATCCGTTTTCCTACGTGTACAAACCGGGAGCAGAAATGCATCCGGCTTCATCGATTATCGATCGCCTTGATAAGACAAGGGAAATTCAAACGGTTGATGATTCCCCATGATCGGCTAGTGTCACGTGAGTCAAATGATGTGCCAGCCAAAGCGACCCATCTAAATTTTAAAGTCGAAAAGTCCGTCATCGGGTAGATACACACAACTTACTTTAACTACGCGCAATTTCGGTATCTTATTGTGAAAATAATGAACTAGTCGCCCCGTGTTCGGCTAAATCCCAGTTTGCACAACCATTAATCTACTCTATTTTCGGTTCCTTCCAAGGAATAGAAGAATCCATGTGGAGGCCAACAGATGACGTGGCAACGTGGGATTGGAAAATGTACAGCGAAGTTAGGTAAGGTAGGTGTCTCACGTCTTCGTCTTCGTGGTCGGGGTCCGAAAGACTTGTCAACTAGCTGGCTGGAGACAGTGAAGGATATGGCAGTGAACCGTGAACAGTGGCGATCGTGCTGTCATTTTCTATCGAATCAGAATGATCGAAAACACGTGCGTTTGTACAGTTAGACTGTGTTCCGTGTGTTGGCTGTATTAGCATCTTATCTTTTCCCGCCTGTGTAGGTCCACTCCCTGTTCCCCTTGGATAATCAATCTTTTTATGGAAAATTGTGACTCAGGGGAAACCCAGTGGCCAGTGAGGCTTGCCTTACTGTTTAACTTTGACAATGGTGATAATGTGATGATGTCCTGATTTGCTCAGGTTTTAGTCGCGAAAGAAATGAACGACAAATTGTGAATTATTTACTGCAATATAATATGTTGATATGCTGGGTAATTCGGGTAATGATAAAGAAAACGCTTTTTTTGAATTGTGTGATTGCTGGATTCAAATCTTGTTCATGGATGGTATAAATGCAAAAGTCACATTGTGCAGAATTCCATTCGAAGAGTTCGTCGTGGACTCAAACCTGATAGCTGACGGCATCGTGTAGAAAACCTAGGTGGCTCAGACCTACCCAGTTGGGTATTCCTAGATGTGTTACAAACCTCCGTTTGGTTGCAGTATGTCTATCAGCAAGCCACACTCATTTCTCATAAAACAAGATTTCTACACGTCTTCTGACAATAATAAGTCTTTGTTTTTTGTTGTTCATCTCTGTTGTACAGCTTTTCGTCCTGCATGATAACTGTGATTTGTGTATTACAATTTCATATGATAATTTTTTATGCTGTGCAGTGCCATCTCGGTAAAGACACTTTCGATTGGTGACGAGTGTCTTTGGCCAATGGACGTTTACCTCATGTAACTTACTGAAGTCGAAAGATGATGATAGGAAAATGTAAAACAGTGAGTTAATTCGAAGAATTCATTGAAAACCTGAATTGCATTATTCTTGTTAATAACCTGTACAGGAATTAAGCGCAGACGTAAGTACCAAGGGGAAACCGAGTTGAAGTAAATTTTGGAAGTGGGCTGTAATTTTCACCGAGAATTTCAATAAGAAAGCGGTCAAAATATTTCAGTAATAATAAATTTGCTGAAACATGTTTGCGTGGAGCATCAATTTAGATGATAAACTGATAACTTACAAAAACAGACCGATTTTCCAGACAGTTTAGTTCTGGTAGCTCCAATAAACAGATTACTGGTTCCGGATACTCAGTGGAATTTCGAGAGGTACCCTTGTAGAAGCGGACCATCAGCCTGATCCATTTACTGAAGGTGCAGAAAGCTGCAAAAGCATCTTCATCATCGTTTCCACGTAGCGCTCGCAAATCTTTCGTTGCTACTTCGGAGGGAATCAAGACGAAGTAGAAGAGTGAACAAGTTAGGACACTAGAAAAAACGTCGCAAATGGCGTGGAATTGCCTGGTCATACGAATGTGAACAAAAAGATGTCCGGATTTACGTGATCAAACGACATCAGAGAACCAATAAACGTCATTGCCCGATTTCGTCGCGGCTGTTTCTGAATCTAAGGAATATGGGATAAACACAAAATTCAAACAACAGAAGTGAGATATGAGAGTAGGGAAAAGACGGCTGTGTCTCGAGGAAAGACTAATCTACTCGAATTCTGAAGCCCTATTTACCTCAAACAGAAGGTTTCCCTAATTTCCGCCATACACTGGGTTTCTGGAGATAACTCAAACCAGTCTACTTTTACAAGTAGCTGACCGACGGTTTGCAAATGGTCAGCGTCGTGACGTCTCAACCCGAGGTTCGCGAGTTCGAATCTCCTACTGCCGATCAAATTTTCCACTTTTCAAGCCCCCTCCCACCTGCAAATAACATGCGGTTTTGTTTCATTAATGAAGGAAGTGAAAATTAAGAGATATAAGAGATTAGAACTCGTCCTCGGTGAATCGAAATTGACCGATTATCCATTGTGTCGAACATGCCAAATCCATTCAACACAGTGCTTTTAGCAACCTCCACGTGTTTCCTATCTGCAGTGTGATAACAATAACCGCGACTACACAGCCGTTCCAGTTCAATGCGGTATGTGTGCTTTTTGATGCCGGTTCATCAATGAGAAATCTCCTAAGCTGAAAGGCATTCCAAGGTCTCGGGTCCACCCGTATGAACACATAACGCCGATTGCAGGATTTTCTTGAGAAATATTCTTAAGATCCTAGTATTTACGAGATATAAAATAGTTTCCACATATATTATTACTTAAGGTAATATTTTTTCTTAGTATATCTGTGTGTGAACTCTAATAGGCCCAGTTAAACAAAGATGACCTTGATTGTTGGGAATAAACTTGCTTGGACATGAAAAATGTAATCCGACTGCAGCATCATAGTTTCATAAACTAGTATTTTTTTTAGGAGAGAGGTGTCCTAAAATTGATCTTAGTTTGAATTCATGGTTGAAAACAAATCCGCTTGTCCAACAGACAGAAGCTATTTGATCAAATATTTTACCCATGATTAGGCATGCGTTTACAGACTGAAGAAATTGTTTGTTAAGTGGCCTATTTTGCACTAACCTGCGTCCGACACTCACGGTCGACCAGGACAGGGAAATTTTTCATTTAGGGATGATTTTGATTTATATAAAAGTTGACCTTATTTCAAAATCATTTAATCAAATTGCATTGACCGCGGTGAGCGATAACCGATGAAGTCTCCTGCTGCAACAACACAGAAAATTGTAAACTGATTAAAAACAAATCCCACAAATCCCTTCCCCACCCGTATTTGTATCTGACAAATCCAATCCTCCCTATAGTACATTTTTGTCAAGATATATGGTGTTTTAATGGTAGGAGTACGAATCACTGAAAATGAGCTTGTTCGCCAAATTATGTTTTCTCAATGTGCTCAGTGGAAATTTCCAAGGAATTGATCAAAAGTCTTCGGTCAATTTAACACTTTGCATTTAAGTTTTATCAACGTTTTAAACTAAACAAGGTCACCGTATGCATCATAGTACACAGGTGAACTATGCCGAGGGCATGTCTTTCGTGAAGGACATAAATCTCATTCGAAAGTAATCATAATTATTTATATTAATGTTAAAAGTTCACTACAGAAGTTCTTTTTATTTTGATCCTGGAGCGAATTAGTACCGGAATTTCATTTACCATTATCCATCCAGAGTAGAATAATTTGTAAACGCTTCAGGTGTCAGTAGATACGGAGAATGATATATAAAGATAGGATATAATTGTGCTGTGCAACAGTAGAAAAAAAAACAAAGCACCTTAGTCTAGGGACGCATTAGTTCCGTTGATAGATGCATACCATGCGGTAACCTGGTGAACACTTACATAAAAAGACAGGTTCCTCGGGAAAATTATTTCGCTTTCTTGCTCCCGTCCAACTTATTTAAAGAATAAAATACGAAAGACGCGACAAACGGACCAAAACAGAATCCATTACAAACAAAAGAAGTTTCTTTGTTGTACAAACTGAGATGTTTGCTTAACTCTGAGAAGGTAAGCAATTTACAAAGTTTTAAAGTCTCAGCAAAAAACTTCATCGTTTCATTCCAGCAGAATTGAGCGTACAGTTTGTCTAAGGTAGAGTGAGTTTTTTTCAATCTAACGTAAAGTGGATGAAAACACACTTGGGTTTAAGATGTGCTTTATATAAAAACGTATCTCGGTCTGAATCTGGTTTCTGTCCAAAATATGTCCAGTATCCTGAAGTGAGGATTTATTGAGCTACCTATTCAGTGGATACTGACGTTGAAATTCGCAAAATTCTTAGAGTACGAGTTAAAAAAAAAACAATTTAATCCAAGAGTTGCTGAGTGCTACTTTAAAATGATCAAACTGTTGTGGAACATTTCACCTCGTTCCCCCTAGTACGTTAGTGATGCTTCGTGTTTGGCCGGCGGTGACTAGGCGGATAAGGTCGCGACGCTTGGACGTGAAGGTCACGGGTTCGAATCCTCCCACTACCGGTTAACTTCCCCACTTGGCAGCAGTCTACTGACCGCGGTCACTTTCATGAAAAATAAGGTCCGTTGTTATTTCAATAATAAAAGTAAAAGATAAAAGATTGCTGGGATCATCATCGTCATCATCGTGCAGCGTTAAACAGCAAGGTAAGCCTCACTGACCACTGCCTTTCCTCAGAGTTGCACGTTTATATAAAAAGAGTGAATATCCAATGGGAACAGGGAGTGGACCTACACAGGCGGGAAAGCGAAAGATGCTAATACACCAAACACACGAAACACGTCTAAACTGGACAAAAACGCTACGGTGTTTTCGATCATTCTGATTTCGATAGAAAATGACAGCACGATCGCCACTGTTCACGGTTCACTGCCAATATCTCTCACTGTCTTCCAGCCAGCTAGTGACAAATCATTTCGGGACCCCGACCACGAAAGACAAGGACGTTGGACACCTACCATTACCTAAGCTTCGCTTGTTACATTTCCCCATTCCCACGTTGCCACGTCATCGTTTGGCCTCCCACATGGCTTCTCCATTTCCTTAGGGAGGAACACAAAAATAAGGCCACGATATGATATGGTAGACGAGTGTTTTCGTCCATACGCAACACCGTGACCACCCCAACCAGTGTAGATTACTAATGTTTCATAGCTGAAACAAAGCTTTCTCAGAGAAGTGGCAACCCTAATCAGACTTCCGTGTCTATAGCCATCTATATTACTCACCCGGTCACTCCATCCAATCCTAGCCATACTACTAAACATCGTTGTCGAAATCCTCCAACGACAACATGCCCACAAACGCATACTCCACGTCTGCGAATCACACAACAAAACGAACCGCCACTGCAGCCACAGTACACCTCACGACCTTTCAAAAACTTCAGTGAAATATCAGCGGACGCCACAAGTGTTCAATCCCAGTCGTAGCTGACGACTTGATATACGATATTTACCTCCAATCCCGAGCTACCGTCTTTGGACACCGCAGCTGACCAAAGGTAGTGAAACGGTTTCACAGTCGTGAGTTTCCTCTCCATCCAGTGATCAAGTTCGAGCGCTGTTGTCGTCCAGTCCCGCAATGGCACTTTGCACTTTGAAGGTGCAAATCACATGCCGAACCGAGCATCCGATCTCGACAGTCAATCTCTTGCACATGGTGCAAGGGTCCGCAACTCGAAACAGGCACACGACTCGTCTGCGTTAATTTAGGTCGCAATAGCTTCCCTCCACTTTCAGTTGCACTGCTACGTCCCGAAAATCTCCTAAAGCATCTTCCATCACCTGGCCCTTGACGAAGTTGAACAAGAATGGAGAGATGGGACACCCCTGTCGAACCGCCACTAGTCGTTTCGAGATGAAGCGTGACGTTTCACCGTTACTCCCTTAACGCGACTATAGGTATGCGAGTACAATGCTCGCAACAGGTTCAAAAAAACTTCGTTGGATACCCATTCCGGTGGGAGAAGCACTTGAGTAGTGCTGTCGATCCACGGAGTCGAAATAGCACCTTTCAAGTCGAGGAAGACTACGATCGTAGGGCGCCGGCCTGTTGTTCGCGGATATTACTCTCGCGAATCGGTGTCAAACAGCGCAGCATTATCGAAGCTAACACCTTAGTAACTATTGGAATTAAACTATACCCACGATGATTGCCGTAGTCACTCCGAGTACCCTTCTTAAAGAAGGGTATAATCAGTGACTCATCCCACGATAACGGAATATGCTCCTCGTTCCAAACATCACGAAGCAAGGAGGTAAGTGATTTCATCAGCACTTCTCCGCCCAATTTGAAAAGAACTAGGAAGGTCGTCGGACCGCAGCTTGTCCCTCTTCAGAAGGCAATATTCGACTCCACTCCCACTTCCGTTCGGGATCAATGACAACTCCCTAGATTCACAGGCTCCCAGGACTTCAGGAACTAGCATCGATAGCGTGATGGCGTCAGTTAAACATGATCCTTGAAATGTTCTGCCCAACGTCCGAGTTCTTTCCTGTCTTCCATGGATGAGCTCTCCATTTCTTATCGCACGCGAATTCACTAACCGAAGTTCAGCCGGTGTCGCCCACCGCGTGTGCGTTATAAGCTTAAATACGTCTTCGACTATCAATTGAAGCGACGGACGCCACTTCATCTCTTCGGCTTACCTCAACCCACCAGATTTATCGCCAGGTCATTCCCTAAGGCTTATGGTCAACTGACGCTTGCAATTGCGACTATCTTATTCATTTTCTTGCAGTTAGGCGCCATCCCGTTTTAGCTCCAATTAGAATTGACGACGCTTGCGAAATCCACTATTTTGATGAATACCAGGTCTGGGACCGCAGGCGAAATTTGCTGCCAAATGCATCGCCTGCCTATTTGATGCCCACTTATCGTCTACTTGCTTACTGCGTCGAGTTCTTATTCCTCGGACAGTTTCTGTCGTGCTTGTTGGCGCACAGGCGAATCAGGACAAACGTTCGACAGGTCAATCGGGTTTGTTGGCCTGCGCGTTCGAATGGCCAATTCAGCAGCAGCAAAAATCGCATTAGAACTAAAGCATGGTCCAATTCAACGTACGTGGTCCAGCAAGATCTACAGTTCTGGACAGAACCGCGCCAACGGTAGCTAACTGCCATATGGTCAATCTGGATCAGTGTAACTGTCGAAGCTAGAAGCGCCATGTCGCAGTGCGACGGCGAAGTTTTGTATCGAAACATTCGTATTAGATAGAATAAATGAATTATCTGCACAGAACTGGAGAATCCTTCTCTGTTTGCTCTGTTCGCTGCTCAGAGCAGCGCGCATCGCCCGCCTAACAGGACTCCGATGCAACTACGGGTTCCCAACTTGCGCATTAAAATTCACCTGCTACCACCACATGTCAGAGCGTTTGCTCTTCGAACAAGTATGCTGAGCCGAGGTATCGTAAAACTCATTCTTTTAGCATGTCGAGGCTTGCACTCTGTTGGAGCGGCAATGGCCGAGATAACAAATTAAAACTGCGCTTAACACTAGCTATACCTTTCCGACCGGCCATACTTGATACTCCTTGCAGTCTCATGGCACACACGCGACTGTTGAGCTGGGGATCCAATAAAAGGGCGTGCCTTCTCACTCAAGACTATTCCTACACCACGTTCACCCACACGCACAGCTTGAGATGCTTCGTCTCCTGAAGTGCGAAGAAAATATCTTGACGAGACGTTTGGCGCAGTTAGCTGAATTACTCTACCCTATGCGAATCCTGAATTCGTGTTTCACTCACGCAGCAGACATCAATCGAAAGTGAGTCCACTGTCCACTGTCAGAGCCAAACACGCATGTTGGCCAGCCAGCATTAAAGTGCGCACATTGAAGGAACCGAGATTCAGAGGCTGACGAGGCTTGAGAAAATATGAGTCGGCAGACTGAACACCACCTAACACACTATTTGATAGTGAACCGTCGCGAGTATCGGGCGTGTTACCAATGGAGATACTATGGGTAGGCAGAAGGGGCAAACAGATTGGGTTGGAGACAGAAGAGACAGGTTGAATAGAAGAGAATTAATTCTGAGCAGTAGCACACTTATCACTACCCACCCCACATGCGCACGATGCATTGGGCAGCATGGTCCTGATTATCCTGCACGACGACCGATGCAGTGTGGAATTATTTGCATGCGTGCAACTCATGGGGAATAATGGACGGGTACTGCTAGGGTGTGGAGCCACTACGCAGAAGAACGATTAGGGTTCTCAACCAAAGCCTTTGGTTCTGACAAGAACCTGACCGCAAGGCAGCGGGGAATAGCTGAGTGGGCGCCCATCTACTTGGATCAATTAGTCTTCCACTCGTTTTTCCAACTGAGTTGCTAACTCAGATCAACCTCCGACTTGGAGGACCAGACTGCTTCGTCAGGCCTCTACCCATTGACCTTCTAGGCATGATTTGATGTTCGGCTTGAGATAAGCCATCCTGTATTGATTGTTGGATCATGGAGGCACGCAAGCCGTCACACCACGTCAAGGTGTAGTCTCGTTGTGACAGTGAGATGTATTTATGGTCATTAAAACTTAATATCAGTAAAATTTCCGGCTTATTTACTCCCTAGGTGATTCCGACGATTACAGCTTATTATCGAAAATCTTTGCTTATTCTCGTCAAATAAAAGGAATGCAAATTGAAGTATTGGTTTCTTCAGGCTGTTGCCTACTAAGACGGAAAGTTTTCACACAACGCTGGTTGCATGATCTTCGGCAAGACCTGAACATTCGCTTTGAGCAAAAAAGAAACTAAACAAATAAAGAATTCAGAGTCGGGAATTTTCAAATAAAATGGTTATAGCAAGTGACATGCATTTCGATCTTTTCTATTCCATCCCACGAACATTTTTTGTGTATCTCCATTGCCAGTAAACGTTAATGTTTGAAATCCTGACGATTTGTTAGGTGTAACCTTTTGTCCGTAGATCATAAAATTAGAAAATTTTATTCCGAATAAAAAGCCTAATCGAATGCAAAATTTGCCTGAGATTAATTAGATTAAATGATTCAGGAAAATTAAGGTCATTGGTAGTACGGGATTTAATGTGATTTGCCAAATAATTTTCTGTACAATGTCAACAATTAGTTCGTCATTGAAAGCAATGGGTAGACATCACATCAACTTCGTTGATTTTAAAAAACACCAATGGTGTATATCCACTGGGAAACAAACCTGGGACAAATGGTTAATAGTCGAACGTCGTGATCACCACCCAAAATGGTGACCGTTCTCAAGGTCACATGCACTATTGGTGTTTGAGAAACCGTCAAGATCTAGCCTAATTAGTACAATAAATAAAATGTTCGGTTAGCAGATGTTCGTGCCACGCTTGAAATCCAACTAGGTATTGACCCTACACCCACTGCTGATGATTCCCATTAAGTAGGAAAGAGTTGATCAGGGCATCCATGATTTCCGATGACAAGTTGGATGTTGACATCACACGTCGTTCCTTATTTACAAAGAGCATTGATATGCTGATGATCAACAGCAGGGGGACTGCAACAATTGCTTTCACTGATTCCCACTGAGGTTCTTACAGTGCACTGTTGTTTAACAGTTTTCTAGGTTGAATTAATGTGCAGTATGACGGAATAAGGTGGTGTTTATTAGGCACTGTGTAACAGAGAACGTCAGCAATTTTTCGCTTCTTTCGCTATTGACAATGTGTCATTGCTCATTTTTCATTTAGTTGCAGCCAAAACAGTCGAAGTGGTTAAACTGATAAATCTGTTCGTATCTCCCCTAATTCAGAAGCGATTCTCGTGCTTCTGGTGAACTCTGAACTGTGTGTACACACACTTTTGTAATCGGAATAATTCAACTATCCTGAATAACAATAGAACGAAAAACGACCCTTGATAATCTGTCAACCGTAAGAAAAGCAGAATGGCTAATAAACTCCACCCCATCCCATCATACTATGCAAAAATCAACCAGTTGTAAAACCTAGAAGATAAATAATCAACTGTGCAATTTCCACTCATTTGTACTGTAACAGCCTAAGTACCAATTATCGAAGACGATTCGTTTCTTCTCCAATGTTATCGACACATCACACAGATTGTTATATACTTGAAATCTGTTACAAATGCAGAAACTAACCTCGGCGGGCGACTTAAAGAGTAACCCAATGTGATGTGCGATTTCAAGAGTTTCTATCAGAATTAAATCAAAATAAAGTCTCTTGACAATGCTAGTAGATGATCAAAATTATTTGGGAATAAAGGATTTGTAGAATTGATCCCATTGTACAAAATCGTCTACCTCGGGGAACTGAAAATCAACCGTGGACCAAGTCAATGGATTTCTGCTGAGTGTGGTCGACCAATTGATCAGCCGTTCATCGTTCAGCTGTAGAGTACACTCGGTTACTCCCTGGGTTGCGTCCATGTTTGATTTCGAATCCTACGGAGGTCGAAAACTTTTCAAGGTCGGATTAATTCTACATCTCCAAAATCTGCCAAATCAAATATTGTAATAAATTATTTGTTAGTTAGACTGGAAAAACCAGTATGCTGTGGACCTCAATCAAATGGTGACTTGCAAGAGCTCATCGAGTCAGTGAGTTTGGCGGATAGAGGTTAACTCAAGAGCAGCAAGGGGGTTGGCTGTAAAGGTTCTTCAGTTACAAACCTTGAGAAAATCGTGAACAGTCACAAACAAAGGATTACCTCAACGAGAAGCGAAGAAACTGTCGCAAACAAATGACCCCACATGGATAGGATTTCAGTTCATTTTCAATTTCCATAACCATTAATCTTGCACAAAAGTATCCTGGCTTTGGCTGCAATTTGTTTCTTATTGAGAATGTGAATTTCGGCTACGTTTAAGTTGAATATGCTCTCTTCGGAGTGCACAAGGCATTTATTCCGCTGGGGTTAACATGACTTGATCTGTTATATCTTATCATCGCTTGGGAGGACTTTGCGGGCCCCAATAAGGTAGTCTAACTGAACCTACTCGAGTCAGTCCATCGATTAGGGTTTTCACACCTTTTCACTGTCGCAGTGTGACCATCTTGAGTCACCTTCCTATCACTACGTAGCTCGAACTGCAGCGTATAACATAGCAGTCGTTCTGTGGGTATGCTCGAAACGTGCCTCTTCTAACTTTATCGAACTCTGTAACCCAACAACTTGAGTCTAACCCCTGTACCGCTAAGGTGAATTGTGTACCATATGCCCTAGCAATGCTATAAAGACAACGGGAGATCAGATACCCTCAGCTTCCACGTTTCTGAAACGCGTATCAGGATCGACCTTATCATTGTTCTGTATACTCGGTCTTTGAACACTAGCAGATTGTCATGCTGACCATATAGATGTCTCAAACCGAGGTCAGGGATATCGAACGCTTCTGATCCTCAAGTGACCTGAACCCCTGCGTGACATTCGCAGCTGAGTACAGGACTGGCTTTATTTCCTTCAAAGTTCTCCCGGATGCTGGGCATCTTTTTATGATAGTCGTACCGAGCGCTTCGACTGAAAATGAAGGCAGCGATTACTGATTGGAATCAATTGTACAGGACTAGTGATTTTCGTGATGGTGCGGCCAGAGACTAGGCATGAACAAGAGCGGGCACGGATCGAAGCAATTTCCGAGTTTACAGTTGTGGACCAGAATGATAGACAATTCTCAATAGGTTCACACCATCGGTGACCGATGGTAGTGTGATTGATTTGAGTCCAACGTTGTGAATGAAAAGAGAGCACCAGGTGAGCTTATGTTGCCTTTTTTAATAAAGGTTTGTGCTAGTTTGAACCAGTCTGTGTTCAGAACAAACTTGGATGAGACTATTTCCGTTGTCGGTCCAATCGGCTGTGACAGGGAATTGGCCTCTGTTCCGCTTCTGTTAAGAAGCCAGTTTGGGTGGTTAAATCACCAGCAAAGATCAAGACGTCTGTTGAATGCATGCTTCGGAGTAATCTGGATCACTCTCGGTAGAAATCGTCTTTGACCTCTCGAGATCTGCAGTCTGGAGGGCATACACAAATGCGATGAAATAACAATGAACCTTCAGTCAATTGTTGTTGACAAACAAGGAACCGTTTGAAAGAACTGCATTCAAAAGGCTATTGACTGGGATCCGGTCTAACAATGCACACTAGGGTAGCTTACTCAGAGTGACTCCGGCGCCAGTAAGATCATTAATAAGCAAAACCGGATCACATAACACACGAATAACGGCTGAGTTTGGTAAGCCGAGTGACTGGTATGCTTCAACCAAACTCTTCGAATGACGAAGCATTGTCAAAAGTCATTGGGTTACCAGGATGTTCTCAGTTAGATTGTACTTTTATGACATCAACTTTTGTAGCCATTTGGAGGTTTCGCGACATGGATCGCAATAATCTTAAATCATTCATGCTTGAATTCCGTCATGGAGACATGAGGAAACTTTTGGAGTGGTGAATGTCTACCAGGGCATATTTTGTTTCCACCTTAGCTCTCCACGTTTTCTATGTGAGTTCCAGTACGCAAACTTCTAATTGGAACTAAAGTACATTGGGATTGTGACGTGAAACACAAATATTCAATTAAACTACAGAAACAAATGTTCCCTAGAAGTTAGTGACATTTATTAACCATTTGATGGATATTATGATTCGTGACAAGTTCACCAACCTAGGGGAGTTGCTATTCCAAGTACAATGATATGTCAAATAAAACCTGGGGAATACCAATTTTCCTAACCAATTTTTGTTTTCAACGAAAAGCGCACCTACCATTAACACCACTGTGGTGACTTTCAGAACTGAGCCATCATTGCTGACCGTATTACGTCTAAACCCAACCAGTCCAGACTTCATCCGGATGAGACAGTTTTATTGTGCACCTGTGATTGGTTGGATTACCTTCAAAATTTGATCGATGAACCAATAGAAAAGTTGAGCGCTGTCCTTGGCCAGACAGTCGAATAGAGTGCCTAAACCGTCCGCCCTCGTTTGCACAAATCTGTTCGACTTCGGCGTTGATGGCCAAACCAGCCAAATTGGGATACTGGAAACTGAGAGGCGTAAGTGAAAAAATTCAGAGTTGTTATTAGTCTAGTCATTTGGTGTTTAGTTGTTTTTAGAATTTTGTTCATTGGTGATTTTAAATTGAAGCATTCTTAAATCATTTTTAACTGAGGTCTTGTTATTCCTTAAGGAAAACCATTTTCAAATCGAAAAGGAAATTGATAACGTTTCGCAAATGCTTCTAGTTTATCCTTGTCTGTTTAGATCGGGACCCACAGAAGTCTTCATGAATTTTATTTACTCTTGTAATCAACAATGGTAACTTTCAAAAGCTTGAATCACAACTTGTGAAAGCTCAATTTTAATTAGCGATTTCGCGGTTTACTTCTTCGTTCGTGTAAATCATTTACAAATTGCGGTTAATAACGGCTTTCGAAGTTCGCTTTCATAAGACAAATCGTTTTGTTTTTAAATATTAGTTTTGATGAACACTTCTTATGTCTGACGAAATTTCACTGAGATGGCTTATTTATCGTCATCTTCTGACACTGTTAGCTTCAACTCGTGAGTAAACTAATTTTATCCGGAAACAGCTATGGTGCAGCACACGTTTGACAGAATTACATAACAAATAAGTTAGACATTCTAGCCTATATACCACATTTTGGAAAAGATCCCGTTAGATAAATAACTTTTTTGCTTGATGTGATCAAAGATCATTGACGATCAAGTTGCTTTTTCACCCGGGATCCATAAATGGCTTCTGTAAGAGTGATCAGAATCAAGATGACAAAGGGGAAAGTTAGATAACGTGAAAACGCTTTGTTGTTTGGTCAGTCGCATCTCACAGTGCATTCATTCAATCCATGATTTTATTGTGACCATATAGAATCAATGTGATTTCTGTTATACAAAGCCGTTTATGACGTCGTCGCAACATCCCACTTTCTATCACCGTATTACAATCCGTTCTAATCAGACAGTGCGAAATTCGCCGAAACTTTCATCTGCAAACATACTTAAAATTTCAACATTGGTGTGGTTGTAACGTGAGAATAATACCAACGATGATGAGTTTAGATCGCGAATACTGAGTCTATATATGCTTTTATCTATTACATTGGCTTGAGAACAGACATTGCTCTAAAGCACCAACGATAAGATAGAACAATGCAACATATGAGTACGTGCTTGGGAACTAACAAACAACAATGTGCCAAGCTTAACTCATTGCATTTTGCCCATACGCTCTGTAACTTTTTCGTTTTTCGGTTTTTATGGGACCACGAATTCTACCAACAGGCCCTACAACATTCAGCTTTCAAGTCAGTTTGCACAAAAACTAGCCTTATGGCAAGGTGATCCGGTTTCGGCTGCCAATTTATAGCATCGACGACTCAAAGAGAAAAAAAGAGTGAAGGACAGTGAAAAAGTGACTAAAAATAAAACTTTGTGGAAGAGAATAAATTTCGAATAAATGAAACCCATTGATGTCGGTTTTGATCCATGTCTCTAACACTCTCCAATCATCAACAATATTCGACTCTTGAACCCCGACGCGGAAGGCCAGAAACGCGAACTGGTCTCACAGTCGAAACTAACTTCATCATATCTGAACACTAAGTCATAGAATGACAGCACGATACCCAGCTTGTGCTTTGCAAGTTTGATGTTTACATGTGTTGTACAGTCTGCGACGAATGACCGAAACAACACAACTTCGAAACTACATCACGGTCATTCGACTTTATGTCACTTATAGTTAGAATTGTGCAAGAACATGCCTCTCTTCCACATGACTTCTCAAGATTACATCTGATCGCAGGTTGTAGAAAAACTCACAGACAACTATTGAACCGCACAGTATACACGCAAAAATTTGCTCGTGCAAGCTGGATTAAGTTTCAGGTCTATGCAAACGAGATCTTGAAAGCGTAGTCAAATGACGTTTTCGAATAATTTTGAATTGGTTTCGAAATAATTCGGGACGCTCAGTATCAAAGTAGTCCTCCTATGGTTAGCGCGGCCACTATGCAAGCCCCTTTTTAAAGATGAGAACAGCACTCGATTCCTCTCAGGAAATGGGGACGTTCTCGGAACACCGAACGTTGAATAAGAAAACTTGGCGTTTCATTAACAGCCCTATTTCTCTATTTTTAATTGAAGTTGGAGTGGGAACGTCGGATCCCTGTGATCTGTGACTTCCTAGGGCTTAGGTTTCTTCATGGATCTCCACCCGAGAAGGTGAATCTGGTGTGGCAGTCCACGAGCCGAGTTCTGAAATAGTTGAGGGAGGAATTGACGCTGAGGATGCCTACTGGGGTCTACTTAATGATATTAGGAAAGAAGGTTTGATCTGTGAAGGTCAAAGTGGATGAGGCGCGCAAACATGCTCCCTTAGTGTATGCTACCCTCAAATGGTGGTAGTATTTGTAAGATAGGTGAATAAAGTCACACGACAGACTTTAAGTAGTGAAAATCTTAGTCAGTGGGATTGGTCAGGAAGTCCTGACCACTAAGCTGCGGCCAATGAGATGCTCTCACTGGATATCTGATGGGTTCGAACTAAGCTACTAAATGTGCGTTGTATTTCTGTGTCCATTTGATCATACTGACTTCCATGTTTACTTCTATTTTTATCTGTTTTTCGGCGCTGGATCTCAGGTCCGAGCTGCATGCTACTAGGTGCATCTGTGAGTTGCGGGTAGAAGAACGGCCACCATTTATGTGGTATATCGTGAATGCGGTGGGCTCAAGCCTACCAAATAAGCCACCGCGGACAATCAGTAACATTGTCGAGGGCATGGTGGGGTTTACTTGGCAAGTACTCTCACTAAAATTGTCACAAGAGTCTGCTGATAGGTCCGAGACGTGGCATGTGTGGCCTACTAGCTAAATAAGACCACTGTCCTTTGTCGTCTTCCACTGCCTGCGAAAGGTTTTCAATGGAGGCACATGAACCGATCAACTAACCACCAACTCATTTGGGGTAATTCAGCAGAAAGTGCTTGTCAGCCTTAGGGCTAGGGTTGTATTCTCGAATAAAAAGGCCTACCCTGGACTGGGTGGTCGAGCCGTACAATAGCGAGCAGCATACAATCATGAAAGTGTTTGATCTTAGGGCTCTCGTTTCTCTCCCTAATCTTATTCACGAAAGTAACCTTACAACGTAAGTAACTGGTTATTCCTTTAATGACTCGTTTTATTCTCTTTCTCGCCCTATTTTTATACTCTTTGGGGCTGCAGTTGGCCATGCTAGTGGTAGTGCCACTGGAAGAAGTTCTGTCTGTGTTCTCACGTTCTGCCACAAATAGCATCCATATCTCACCGAGCCCGCTTCTGTCGACTGATACCGTTCTTCGTCCTCGATACCCATTAAAACCAGCCATATTCAGTGTGTGAACACTGATGTGTATAGGTCAACAGGGGTGCTTAGCCCTTACATTGGAGACCATATCCATCGATGTGCTATATCCAAAAGAGTCGCATTTAAATCTCCAGTTCTGTTATCCGACTGATGACCCCCCATCTAGTCCTTTTGTAGAGCTTCATCTACATTTTGGGGACCTTGGGGCCGCGGCTTTTGACGTTGCTGACTTTGGTGTGGCTCTCTGTGAGAGGCCTGGGGCTGGGCTACTTCACTCGGCCCCAATCGATAGACGGCTATGCGCAGTGAAACTTGGAGGTTCACGCAGGTTAAATAACCGTCGCAATTGTCTGTCATCTCGGCGTAAGCACCAGCAATTTGCAGTCCAGATGCAGTCAAGGACACTTTCTACCAAAAGCTTCTTAACCCCTTACGCACGGCAAGGCGGGATAACATCGTGATTTCGGCAGGAGACTTGACTGCTAGAGTAGGTCGGTGCATCTAAGTGGCCCCTTTGGTCTCGTCTCCCCTTGTTCTGAAAAGGGAGAACGGTTGTTGGCTTTTTGCCCAGACAGTCAATTAATAAACTCTATTACGAGCTTCAGACACCATCTGGCGTCCGCCCTCTTCGAGTTAGCGGTGGGCCCAAATCGATCACATGGCTACCAATTACAAATAGCTGGGCTATCTACAAGACCACCGGTCGTACCGTAGCACTACACTCAACTCCAACCAGGAGTTAGTTTGCACTAAGCTGCTTTGGTGAGCGCTCAAATGTATGATGCAGCGTCGGTCGGATTGCAATAAGTGATTTGACCCGATTGGCTTGTAAATCTTTCAAGACACACTAGCTGAAACGCTAGAATTACCCCCGCCTCAAAACATCAATGAACACTGGTAGCTGCTGACTTAGGGAGTTGTGGCCTGACCTGACGCATTCTAACAACTTGGGTTTCTGCCGAGTCTCTGCGTCTTCTTCACGCAGGCCAGTACATCCCGACTGGTAGTGAAGTTAATTAAGCACGGCTCGAAACGAGACGTGAATTGAACGAAAGCTCGCATATGAATGGCGAGAACTGGTGGTCTCAACAAGCTTCGAGATGGAACACGTTGCTGCCATGAAAAATGCTCGCAAGCTGTTTACCCTCATCCAAATTACCAGTAAGAAAGCGTTGGGTGCGGGCGAAACCGTCTGTGAAACTGACGGTCCGCCAATCCACAACCTGCAGTCCCATCTTGTACACGGGATGGAGCAATCTCAAACACAATTTAACAGGCCCTCAGCTTCAGCGCCTCCTGCAGCTACTCCGTAAAGTATATAGTATAGTATAGTATATAGTTACAGCCACTCCACCCACTGAGGCAGAGATCCTTAAGAAAATCCAATCCCAAGGACATCATAAGGCAACCGGCTCCGATGGGTTTTACCGAGCTCTATTCAAAGATGGCGGAGTGAAATTGGTCAGAGAACTCAAGTCTTATCCACCTAGATCTGGTACCCTGAGAAGGTTCCCTCCCCGTGGCCGGAGTCGATCTTTGTTCCCATCTTCAAAAATAACCTGCGCAGTCGCTGCTCTAACCATAGAGGTATTATCCTAATCCTGACAGTGTCAAAGTTGCCTTCGTTCCTCATTCTCCGCAGGTAGTACAACACACGTGAAGGGTAAACTCGGAAAGGACAGGCCAGGTTTCGCGTTGGCCATGAAGTCATCGATGAAACATTTGCCTTACGGTGGGTGCTTGACCATCATTTAACCTACCAGTTACCAGCGATCATCGTGTTCTTGGACATTCGCTCACACATTGACTCCATTTATATGTCTGAATAGTGGTACTGTTTGTTGAGAAACGGCGTTCCTGCGAATCGTGTGTTGGTCCTCAACCAGTTGTGTCGTTATACGTCAGATTGGGATAGTGTTTATGGCCAGCTTCTGTCACCCTTCATGATCTCTAGTCGAGTACCACAAAATTGCCTCACATTCTCATTTCTTTTAATATTTTTCATGGAGGATATTTGAAAGAACCGCTCATCTGGTCTTTTAAACGATGGAGCTGAACACCTCCCAGGGAATAGAATTCTTGACTTAGAGTATGCCGATGATATCCCTTTGATAAGTGAAAATGCATAGACAATTAATTCAATGCTCGTCGGACCACTTGGCGATTCAGGTATCCCAGAACGGTTTGATACGTGCTTTACACCTTCAAAGACTGGCAGGAGCCTGTGCATCCACTCTGCTTTTTGGCGATCGGTTAGAGATAGTCAAAAGCTCTAGGTAGCTCGGGAGCCTGATCAGACCTGGCGGAGGAGTTGGGGAGGATGACACATCACGAACTGCGAAAGCGAGGTCAGCTTTTGCGAACCTGATAGACTTGTGACACCTCCATGACATCCGACTTTCCTTCAAGAGAAGGGTGCACGATGTCACGGTTTGTAGTGTTCTGCTTCAGCATATCGAGATTTAGCTTATCCGCGTTGAGGACGCTATGCAACTTTCTTTTGTCGGCAACCGATGTCTCCGAAACATTGCTCGTGTGGGGTGGGCACATCGGGTGAATAATGACGAGGTGCGCCGTCGTGTGTTGTGTACAGACAATTGTCCTGTGACTGAGATAATCGATCTACTTCACGTTTTAAATATGTCTGTCCATAATGTACCTTTTTGTGTTATTATTGCACGTGCTGGGCACGGCCAATACATGCGACGTGGCACTGAGGCCATGAATTTGGTTTCGCCTTTGGCCTCGGTTTTAACTTCCCGTGTTCCTGGTGGGGGCCCGTGTGATAAGTGTTGTTTTTGGTTGGAGACGCTGAGAGATATGGCTCAGAATCGAAGTCAGTAGCGGGAATGTTGTTTTGTCTGCCTGTAGAACCCATATCCTTAAAGATAATCCGAAAGCAAATAAAAACTCAAAATCTGTCCATTGGAAACATAAGGAACAGTTGATTTTTTGTGATTTATTATCTTTCCGTTATTATTTGGTGTTATCGCTCATGGTGAACAATGATTGTGTATAAGGGTCGAAAACGAGGGCAATTTATTGTTAGACGTTTGTTTGTCAATTTGTAGGGCTTATCATGCGATCTAGATTTGGAGGTTTGAAATTGAACATGAAACTTATCTGAGCATTTTGTGAAACTGCAAATCTGCTTGAATATTTGCAAATTACTTGTAATAGCTCAGTTAGTCAAGATGATTCGGTCCGGGAAGTTTTGCCGCTTCTTTGTAATTCTCTCGCTGTGTGGTCTTTTATCTTCTTTTTTCTACCATTATTCGGTGCAGTGAAACTGCAGCGCAGGTTGGTACACAGTCAAAGGATGTACAAAGTAAAATGGGCTGAATGAAGGGGGTGCACATATCCTGATAATTGAACATTTCTATTTCACCTGAATCATCTCCTGCAAGAAAGTAGTTTGACTTTGAGCCAACCCAACCTGCTAGGCCATTTTGCACATCGGAAATGGGAGACGCATTGCAAAAGTAGCTACGCGATCGTTGTGACATTTGAGAAATGCGACAAAGTTAAGTGGCACTTTACTTAGGATCGGAACATCGTCCACATGTCATAAATCAGCTAATTCCATGTCTGGTCAAATATCAGTGATCCTTAACTCACAAATAATAAGAAGACTAGCTCAGTAATCATTATGAATACAAACTGTAAATCAAATGGGAAGTTATAACGACTTCGAGGAACTCCCCTCCTGTTGTTGAACTGAATTGAAAAAATTTCTAGAAGCATGGACTTAGCTCTGACTTTGGCTTTTTGTTTACAACAAAATTTAGTTCGTGGTTTCTGGTTATACGAACTCAAACTGAAATCAATGCTCTCCTAAGTGAGACCACATCAGGTAATATAAAGAGTAGGCCTATCATCGAGAATCGGTCCAAATTGTCTGTTAATATGCTTTATGACTTGCAGTCGTACAGATCCCAAAGTAGGCTCAATCCGTAGGCATTGTAATCATTGGATCCAAGTAGAATAGCACTAACTTGCAATATGTCCATAGTTCGGAACACAACTCATCGTCTACACTTAATAAATCATTCCTTGTTTGTTTCTATTTAACTGGTACGCTGACCGCATGCATATCGGATGGTTCTCAGCTTGCTCAGCCTATTCGCCTGTTGCTCGAATTTGTCGGTGAGAAATATGAAGAAGAAATATACGATCGTCAAGACAGGGAAAAGTGGTTTCGTGACAAATTTAATTTGGGCCTCGATTTACCGAACGTAAGTCATGAACATGTTTTGTAACTGGATTTTAATCAACTATCGATTTCAGTTACCATACTACATTGACGAAAAATGTGCTATTACTCAATCCTTAGCCATACTGCGTTACATCGCAGATAAGCATGGAATGAGTGAGTGCATGGTGTTCTCTAACTCATGTATTTCCGTCCAGTTGGTTCCACGCCCGAGGAGAGAGCTCGAGTTTCAATGATCGAGGGTGCTGCGGTGGACCTACGTAATGGTCTTTCCCGAATTTCATACGATTCGAGATTTGTAGGTTCCATATTATCGTTACCTTCAATCTGCAAATACAGAACGAACTGAAAGAAGGATATTTGAACGATTTACCGACAACTTTGCAAATTTGGTCTAAATTTCTCGGAGCTAATCAATATTTGAGGGGTTCTTCGGTTAGTCGAATTATTATTTATTTGTTGTCGTTACTGCACGGTTCCAAACAATGCTATGATTTGATGTAATTGACTTGATCGATTTTCGGAAATATTACGTCAGAATTGTTATTCCCAGTTTGAATTTTCTGTTCTGGATTCGGCCTAGCGAATGCTAATCCCATTTCAGAGGGGTGAATTAACAAAATGCACGAGGTACGGCAGCGAACACCGTGTTTGGCGTTTCACGGATTTGGTTTGTACGATGTTTCGAATTTCATTGCGTTTAGTCTCAGCCCAATTGTTCATTTTTCTGATGGTTTGATCTTTATGCTTCCGTTGCCTTGACTCTGTGATGAGATACATTGAAAAATAGAAACCCAAAACAAGTTTACAGTGAACCCTAAGAACTAATGTGAACCTAGCCGCACTGTTTTATTCTGGTGGCTAATGCGAGAGTAGACAAGAAATGAAATCCGAAGGTGGTTCATTTTGACAGAAATTTTTTGCATATATATGCGGGTGCTTACAAGGAGCAATTAATAAATTTAGCAAAATGCAAATTTATATTTGTTGGTCGTGCAATATTTTGAAAGTTCAAACCAATATCTTCTTGCTGACCATGAGAGAAACCTTAGTTGATTTGTCCGGGTGTAGTAAAAATACAAAATGTGGTGATCCAATCCCGCCGAATAAACTTCCAATATGCAATAAATAGTAATGGTTAGCGCTTTTTTGCGGCAACGTAAATGTTCAATCTAAGTTTCATCACAGCTGAGTTCGGTTGGAAGTGTTTCAAAAACAAAAACGGTGCAACACGTGAAACATTGTGTGAATTTTCCATATCCGACAGCCGCGTTGTCCGAAATTCGGTTCCTCACTCCAAGTTTAGGTTACAGCCGGTAACCTATTTCAATGCTGATTCACAAATGAATGGAACTGGGTTTTGGCTGTTCCAAAAGAAACAATGATTGGTTATCAAATTTCCGATAAAATTGCTATTGCATAATAAACATTCACACATTTTCTTTTCGAGGTTCAGTTTGTTGGACTGAAACTAATATCGGCTTTCATTGTCTTTGATGAACTTTCGTTAACGGCTCGTGGAGTACAACATCAAAAACGACCGGAATATTGTTTCTGTGGATTCTTATACGAGCTTGGTTTAATTCGACAAGAAAAAGATTCCGTGCAATGGTGTTTTGCTTCATGATTATTTTAAGGGTAGATTAAATTGTTTCATGATTACGCGTATTGATTTGCATTAAACCCGGCGTGGGATTAACTATTTTACTGCTCATTCGCTTCTTTTAGCGAAAGACTATATTTATCCAGCTGGTGAGATTGAGAAGAAAATTAATGCTACAAGACATTTTTACTTCACTGTCACTAGTCTCGATCAGCTAACTGAAAAGCACTAGTCCTATCTGGTCTACCGTGCACTATAAACAATGAAATAATGGATTATGGTAACTGAATCAATACTAGGTTCTCGTTTCATTCACGGAAATGTAACTAACAGCTTTCAAGTGAGTCCCCACATGATATCAGCACCCATGGCTTTTTATTGGTAAATTGTGCGTTTGATCTCGCATGGTAAATCATCCGAAAACCACATTGAAACCTGTATAAGTCAAAGTCGACAGATAACAGTTTTGTCATTGTTCAGTATGAGGTTGATTTTCCACTCAAGCCACCTCATGCTGACATCACATTTAACCCGTACAAGTGTGCAACTTGTTCATCAGAAGTAAAATAATTTCACAAAATGAAACGGCCGAGAACTCGTGAAGGTAATACAAATCGGAAGGATTGAAAATGTATAACTTCAATTGGTTTGTAGCGAAAGCATTCTTAACAGTATCCTATCAAAAATTAAGATGGAAGTGTATGTTAAGAAGTGAATTAAGACTTTAATTCAAAAAAAGCCAGTAAACGTACATGTTTGCCAAAGATTTTTTTTTCTTTGTTACAAGTGTATAGTGACTTGGAGTGCTGTGGGTTTCATTCGGATTCCTGCAGGTTTCTCTTCTTCCAATCTTCATAATGAACGCAGTTGGTAATTGCACTCCAGATTTACGTAAAAAACCCTCAAATCCCACAACTGTGATTTCCATTGCATTCTTCCTGTTGGATACATTTGATAAAACAGTCAGCCGTGCGCGGGATGTTTCCTCGTCACCGAAGAACTACTAAACCGTTTCTCGTTCACCATTTCAAAAATTTTGATTAGAAAGACTCGCTCAGATGTTTTCTTCAATTTTTCTGTCACAGGTTAGCCATGTCGACTTCATGGTATACGAGGCTCTGGATGTAATTCGTTATTTGGATCCACACTGCTTGGACAAATTCTCTAATTTACAACAATTTATGAGTCGTATTGAGGTAAGAATGACAGCCAGACACTATTCTGCCATGTAGATGTTACAGTTACTTGCGAGTAGTGTACGCAGCCACTATTAATTTTGCTTGACTGATTGATCACGTAATGTTGCTCAAAGCACTGGACGTCATACTAACCGGCTGACTAGAGGGTTTGTTTATGGTGAGTGAAATTCTTAGGACAGTCCATCAAGGAAAAAATTACACTTTTGTTTTTTCCAACTTCCGTTATTATTTCATTCTGAAATTATCTCCAACCCCCATTGATTTTTTAGGCTCTGCCGAGCATCAAGGCCTACATGGAATCTAAGCGATTTATCAAGTGGCCGCTGAACGGTTGGAATGCACATTTTGGCGGGGGAGACGCACCGCCGATTTCGCAAGAAACATAATTTGAACTGTGTGAGGACTGATGTGTACTTGTGCCACTATTGGACTTGTTGTCTTTTGTTGATTCATCTTTTACAACCTTCAAGTTTGAATAAACTGCACTTTGTCGAGTTCGTTTCAGTTTTTTACAAAACCCAAGGCAAGGATGCGGCGTTATTTTATCGATCACCATTAATCGCAGATTTTTCAGTCAAGTCGTTGCTGAATTTTTTATTTTTGCTTGCTAACGGTATTCGCATTTATGGCCGAATCATCGGAATCTACAGAACGGTGATTTGCTGAGTAATTCGCCTAGGGAGTAAACTTGAGTTATTACAAACTCGGAGACAAGTGCAGCCGATTGAATTAATGAAGACTAATAAATTCTAAAAAGCATCAAAGATCACTTGTTGATAAACCGGGAAATACAGGATTTCCGCATTGTAGACATATACTACCATGTATGTATATGTATAAACCGCCTAACAGAAACGATGAATTTGCAGGCACACACAAATGTTGAGTCACACACACACACACATGACCCTGAAGTATCCGCTGGCTTTCAACACTGAATCATTAGATTGAAAAATGCCCTGAGAAAGTGACTCAGGGTAGTCGAAAATTCGGCAAAAATAATGCTCTCAAGCGAATACGTCGTGTTCTGACATTAGCACTTTCAAACCAAAAAATATTTTCAGTTTTGTGATCGCCAAGCTTGGTATATAGATCTCAAACGCTTCATCACCAAAGGATGATGTCAACTTGGCCAGTGATAAAACGTTTGCAATCTAAATACCATGTTGAGTGATCAAAACACTTTGAAAATTCCCAACCTGAGTTTCAAAAATCACCAATATTCAACATCGTTCAAAACAAACGAAAAATATATTCTCTTCATAAACAGTTTGTGATGAACATATTCGCTTCTGTTTTCCACAACACATGCACCGGTAAATTACTATTTGGCAATTCGAAACACATTTTCACTTATTGCAAACATCTGAGGTGTACTTTAAGGCACCTATTTTTTCGAGAAGAAATGCAGGCGAAAATGCATTGAATAAATCAGGAACTAAATAGAGCAATATCACATTCTGCACCCCTTTCTAATCGAATTTCATCGTTCTTCAGGAATCTGCCACTGGAAACGTATCTGTAGTATCAAAGTACTTGGAGTCTGAAAAGTCATGTTCTTAGAAAGTACCAGTTGTGTTGTAAGATTTTGGGGATTCGAGTGAATCGGATTGCTTTGGGACACGTCAGTTTACTCGTTCGATGACATTACCAATTCTCGGTTTACGAGTGAGTGAACACAGTTTTCTTGGTCACAGACACAGAATGCGCTCGGACGTGGATATCGGCACAGATGAAATCGGCCTATTCGACGCTTGTTTGTGTTCCTGTTCGTCACGCACTGGATTTGGGGACAATTAGCTAACTCGGACCTGTCTAAGAATGCTCAGAAAAACGAATATGACAGTTTGGTTTAGCTCATTCGAGGTTAACAAATACGAATTTGTGAATTTGAGTTCAAGGAGGCTCATTTGGGATTTTTCGGACACGGATAAATGGTGCATTGGTACAAGTGTCTTCGTTCTCGCGCCAAAACCGGAGTAAGAATAGATATGCTCGAGATTTGGGGCAGAAATCGCAATTTTTCTCAAAATATCTAATCATTAATTTCAATGACTTCATTTTTGTCAATTTTTCATTCAACCCCTCAGTATCCGATTTCATGAGCAATGTAATTGATTTGGTAAATGCATGATGCCCGTTAAAATATCCAAAACTGTTTGAGGACCTGCGGTACAGTAAGATTGTTGGGCGCCGGTATCCCCTTGCCTATGGCGTCTTTGTCAAGAGGCAACTCACCCGCGAACGAGTCTAATCACACAAGCGTTTGCAAAGTGATCACATGCTGGCATGAACTTTCAACATGCCATCGTCATACTAGCGAATTCATCTGAACATTTATATTAGATCAGTACAAATTTGTTCATCCTTAAATTTAATGAAATGGCAACTCTATGACTGTATACACGTAGGCTTAACTCAAGCAAGGCGTTCACTCATGTCGAGAAGATCAACGAGTTGTTGACTAAAGAAGTAGTCTTCCGTTCCTCCGATTTAAGGCTCGATTTGTTCTGGAAACTCAAGCGGAGAAATGAGTGGAAGAATAATTGACCCAATTTGATTGGCGTTCACTCAGCCACTCGCCTCGGCCTTGTGGACAGATTATTTCTAGAACCAAAGGTTCTGGTTGCGAATCCGAATCGTCCTCCTGCTTCGCGAATGGACTCCAGCATTAGTTGGTCGTAAGCCCACGAGTGGTGCAAACATAATAATTTCAAAACTGCACCGGTCATCGCGCAGAAAAATGAGAACCACACCAACTACCAGTTCGAATGGTGTAAGTAGTAGTATATTTGCATCTGTTCAAAATTTCCGGGATAGCTTAACGTCACACTGCCTTGTGAGTTAGGTTCTCCGGCTGGGATTCCCAAAGAGAACCCATTTCTGCGGTGTGGGTAGTCCTGAAGTATTGATCGCCCAAATATCTTCAGTGGTTTTTCTAAAGGGATCCTACCTATTTTCTGTTCTTCCAGTTTGAGGACCGCGATTGATACCACGAAGAATTGAGGCTTGATTGACTAACCTGATTGCATCATTAGTGGAAAGGCTAGAAACAGTTTACATATACTGTTTAATTCTCATTTTTCCCTGCACTTAGCTCCCTCCAGTATCCGTACTGTCAAACAAATATGGTGACATGTTGCTCTAGCTGGAACACCTGAAACCTTCGAGGTAAATGTGGGTTGTAATCACTCATCACATTACAGATAGAACTTCATCATTTCGCTTCCCTATTCTATTGTCCGGTGATCCGGTTAATAGCGTTCGTAATCAGGCTGGCATTGGAGTCGCTTTGAGTTTGGGAGCCTAGTGTGCACTACTGAACAGCATCCCAGTTAACAGTAGTTTGCATACATTATGGTTGAACTGTTCTGCATTTGTCAGCAGCATTCGACTGAATTTCCGTAGTTTGTTCATCGCATCTTTATGAATTCCGAGGCCAAAGGCGAGTTGTTGCGGACCGATTACTCCGAAGTTTGCGTCCAAAAGACGTTGTGATTGTTGCTAGTGATTTTTGCACCCAACATGGCTACTTAACTGAGACCGAAAGGCACATCGGAGGCCGATTTTCTCTCACAGCCGATCGGATTGACAATGGAGATAGTAGCATCCAAGTTAGTTGTGGCCATGTGTTGTTCCTGGGGGATACCAGTTTTTGTCAGAGAAAACGACATCAGTCCACCTGGTGATCACGTCACTGCCAATATGTTGGACTCAGATTGATCACACTACCATTGGCCACCGGTGGCATGGATTAATCGAGGAGTATGTATCATTCCGGTCCAAAGTTGTGGACTGAGAAAACGTTTTTGTGCGTCCTCGTTTTTGTATGTCCCTAGTCCGTGGTCAGACCCTTAAAAATTCACTTGTTGCACTCAGTTAATCTTAGACGATATGTGCCGACTTCAGTTCCAGTCGGAACTCTCAATACGGTCTTCGTTTCAACAAAATGCTCCGGATCTAACTGAACACTGGAAGCAGATCAAAGAACCTATGCACTCAGACGTAGCTTGACTTTGTTGCTCTGTTGAATGTTCATAGATCTGGCCCCATATGCTACAAACAATGAGGCCCGTAGATTTCTAAAGCTTCAGGTGACCAAGAGCCTGACAAGAGACTACGAGCATTGATGGATGGGGGAGTGACGTAAAGTGGAAAGGGCTGCGAACATGATAGGAACATTTACCGACCAGCTGGGGATACCGGTCTGTGTAAGCCGACCGCAAAATAGGTGATTAAACAATCCAACGGCTCACTGATTCATTCTCAGCAGCGTCAATTGGAACGTCTGGCATGACAGTTTGGGGAGACGTTCAGTTGGCCGATCTCCATGGGGAACACCAGTCCTCCATTCGAAATTGAGTGCTCATGGAGCTAGGTATTCCGAAGATTAAATGCAATATCACCGTCATCCTTTAAGAGCGGTGCCGCAGTGTTAAAATCATAGTAAGCAAAACTTCGTGGATCATCCTCTGCAACGGAAGAGATTCCTGAAGATGGGTGGAAATCGATGAATTGAATGATATACAATAAATGCAAGAAATAATAATGTGGAAATCACAGAGAAACTACTCGAATAAGAATTCCATTTGAAACGATGGCAACATTACGATCCACGGATTATGGGTTGCTTGTGCAGGGTGGGCATGAAGGAATCAAGCCGATTTCCGACTTGGTTGGATTGTATTTATCAAGTTTTCCTTTTGCTACGAGAAATAAAATATGGGTACGCTTTTCGCACAGCACCATTTCTGTTCCCCATGATTTGAAAGCAACATATGAAACAGACGCATTTCCATGCATTTCTGCACCACTGACTCACGTCAAAGGGTGTAACTGAGAAATCCATTTCACTTACTCAATTTCGGTACACGAGTTCGTGTTTACAATGAGCTTTACTACAATTCACCACAAAAAAATGATGAACGAAGTCTTGAGATATAAACCAAACCCGGAGCATGTTGTTACTAAATTGACGCTTGCGCAAACTAATTTGAACTGATATCTGGAATAATGAACTTACTCCGTAACATCAATACCATTACATGTATACGTGACATCATCGCCGCATTATGTGATGCCCTTATCGGTAACTGGAGCTGCTCGTCTCTACCACTATTCCAAACAGAAACAAGATGCAACATACAAATCCAATCGTTCTCATCGACTTTATAGTCAACCCCTTGCTCGAAATGCCGGTCAACCATTTTGTTCGCAAGGACCCTTGGAAAATGTGCCTGACAACCTAGCCATTTTGGCATGTGTTAGTGGTAGGAGATTGAATGTTTTCATAGAATAGATCACCATGTGATATCATCGCTCAACTGACCAGTAGAAAACCAGGAAAGCACTGTACAACTGTTTCATCCTTCTTAGGAATCATGAGTAGTGTACATCCACCGCGACCGAACTGGGACGCGAACTCAGGACGGATGATTTTGAGTCAAACGCCGAAGCCATTGCTCTAACGAGGGTAGGCTCTACATTGAGTATATATTGTGCAATGATTCTGTTCACTAGCACCAG
>LUCM01001931.1:0-12294 GCA_008360955.1 Fasciolopsis buskii | reverse complement strand
GGAAGCACGATGCTGGTGGTAGATTTTTGAACTTATCAAACATTCCTTTCCGATGGAGAACACTGAATCGTGCTCTATGACTTACTAAGTTTAGGACATATTTCAGGTTAAAAAACCACGACTGATGGCTGACAGTGTTCCTGGGGGGCGTATTGAGTAACTGGCAAAAGTGAAAATTTAATCGATGCAACCTCGAACTTAATGGAACCCTGTCTGTTATTCCCGCAAATCGGTGACAAACGGCGTAGCGCAATCAAAATAAGACCTAAGTAACTATCGGTAATAAAGTAAAGCGACGATGATTTGACGTAGTCATTCAGTGTGCCTTCCTTGAAGATGGATGCAATCAGTGACTCACTCCACGATAACAGAATACTTTCCTCTGTCTAATTATTACGAAGCAGGGAGGCAATTATTTAACCGAGACCTATCCACTCATATTAGAAGAATCAAGGGAAGCTCGTCGGGACAGGCTGCTTTTCCTCTCTTTGGAAGTTGAATATTTGACCCGACTACACCTTCGTTTGGGAAATTCAAGAAGCTCTCCGCTTCTATCACATACAGTTTCACCAGCTGAGAATCGCCATCTGTCCTTGTTGAGCATAAGCTCAAGCAGCTCTTGACTGTTGCCTTAAGGAGCCGTTATCTCCCGGTTTTGCAGTTCTTCTTCAGGCTCGTTGCCATCTGACGTCGTAGCTTCCGTCGTACTTTAGTCGACTCTTTACAGTTTGACAGCTAGTGTTTTTGCTCCAGTAAACACAGGAACTCTAATGAGGCTTCACAACTAGAATTTTTGAAAACTTTGATAAAGACGCATCCTGTGTCTCCGGTATGTGCTTGGAAACTTGTACTTCCATCGTAACTCTTTCAGTTTCAGACACAACTTCTTTCTATTATTTTATTCTGTATGTGTCAGACGCTCGCATTTGAGTGCTCATTATCCTGTGAGCGTAACAATCGTCTTAAGCGTCAGAGGCGAGAGTTTGCTGTTTGAATGGGCCAGGGTTATGAGTCACCCAGGTCTTTCAAATGGTTATGCGCATCTTGTTGGCAGTCGACTGAAAAGCCGACGTTTGTTCGTCGTGTTCGGGTGAGATCTTACCGAATGCAGCTCCCCGGAAGACAAAGTTGGATTCAACCGGAGATTGCCTTGGAAGCATTGCGGTCGTTGTTGACGATTTCAATCCGCGTTTTGGCTGTTTGGGAGAGATAGGCACATCGGATGTGGTTTTGTCTATTCATTCCACGTTGCTACTCTGCCCACCTGTGATGTGGATCAGACGAAAATTAGCGATCATATTGAGCTACACTGACTACACAAGTCACGCTTGATCTGTACACTCTTCTGTTTCCGGTCGATTTGTAGTCTCACCAACACAAAACTCGTCTTGCGCAGCTCTCTATTGGGTGTTTGTCCCATGAAAATGTAGAATAGATTTGGCCCGTAGCCGCTAGAATCGACTACGTGGGTAGAGGACGGGCCTGGAAAACACGATCCTTTGACTTCAAGTGGCATGGAGTCACTTTGGGTTTTGACAAGTTCCAGTTGATAATTTCGGTTATTTAACGTCACCGTGGGGCCTAGTAGCAGGTAAAGCGTAATACAGAATACCTTAGGCATCTGCTGCTTTGAGGCACCTTTGGCGTTGTCATGGTATCCGCTTGTGGATAGATGGTCGAGTTTTCACAACGGCAGTAAGACTGTTTGTGCTACGCGAATCAAGCATGGCTATTGAGGACAGATGAGCGAAAACTAAAATCCGTTCATACGTGGTTAGTAGTTGTAAAAGCTTAACTGAACCGATTTTTATGTTTCCTGTTTAACCGGTATTCATTTGTTGTCTTATGGTGCATCCATACAAAGCTTCAGCTATTCCATTTCCACCTAATCTTTGCCCTTGTATCCGCTTTTTCCTTGTCTTGTCATGACGCAATCCATAATGCTCTTTGATTTTCACATGCTGTTTTCGGGTTTGAATTGACGCCTCATCGGAATTCAGATTAATCCGAGGATTTTCCATAATTTCTGAAGAAAACTCGTTTTGGCACAGCCACTTGTCGATGTCTGCTCGAATAATTACTTTTACTTCATATCCTAAGATGCTTCATGTTTCCTTGTGGGACTGATATGGAAGATTCCAGTTTCCATCTGACTCTCAACAATTCATGATGGAACTCCGAGAGGGTCTCAGCCTCCCAATCGAGCAAAATGAGACGGATTCATAATACATAGTAGTATAGTGTCAGCCGTTGAATAATTGTTTCGAGAAACCGTCTCACGGAAGAGCGGCTCGTTCTTCCGAATCTCATCACTGCCGCAACAAACACTGCCACGCTAGACAAACTGATTGTTCCCTGGTTTCACAGTAACAAACATTTGATCTGTGTTTGCGCTTGTGCGGTCATTAGAATCACATATCAGCATCAAAGAATGCGGACACTTTACTGAATGCGCTAACGAGACATAGAAATAAGGTGTCCTAGACGACTTTTGTGTGGCTCGTCCTTATCAAATTTTCGTACTTGACGCACAGTGGCTGTGTAAAGAAATTTAGGATGAGTGGAGTGAGTTCTTAGTCTGGGGGCGTATTCTTGTAATTCCTAGAACTAGAATGAGCAGAACCGTGGGGACTAAGAGAATTATGTTTCTCTTGCCATCTGAACTTAAAACCTGCGGCTTGCGGCAATCGTGCGGTGAGTACCGGGTGGTATTCAGGACAGGCTAGCAAACCACAGCCGAATGAACCGTTCTCCCTTCCTCAGAACGAGAATTAATCAACTCCCCAGATCCAATCACTATTCGGTGACTTGGACCTGGAAAGCGGACCCAGACAAATTGGTTTGACCCCCGATGAAGCGTTGGATAAAATGGCCATGTAAATACCCCACGATCCCAGCAATGCTGAATTATCTGTAGAGTAGGTTCCATCGATCCCTGTTTTATGAAGTTGCTAAAACCAAAGTAACAGTATTCGCCGGGGTAGAACAGTTCATTTGGAATCGAGAGGGATGCCTCCTCCATATTTGGATTTGTAGGTGAACTACGTATCTGGGATCAGTACCTGTTGGACTGGAACACTGCTATCAAAGATAGGTATCCAGTGCATTGCTAGTCAAGCTTGAGGACTAGGTCGCTGAGCTAGCTAGTTTATCTGGAAGAGGCTTNTCCCATTTTGGACACATCCTGCTGGGTGTATTGCAGCGGGACTTGTCATTTTGTATTTGCAAAGGACAGTTGAACTTGTAAAGCTTTGAGTACTTGGGAGCCGGTTTCGCCTAGAACTGCTGTGGGACGGCTCCGGGACCTTAAGTTCGATGTGACTATAATTGCTGCCTACGTTCTAATCTTGCACACAAAGCGATATTTTAAATATCTTCTGGGTTGAGCTCTGCAGTCTAATTTACCGTGTCTTCATCTTAGACTGAAAGCTCACATGGAGTTAGCGGATGAGTATGCCTAACACAGTGCCGAAATTCCAAATTGTTGATCCTTGCAAAGGTGGCCACCTGTCGCTTAAGTTCAGATATTTCAGCCGACTGATCGTCACCTGTGCCTGCTTCCAGAAAGGCACCTGCTGACTTCTTTCTCCAACAACAGTAGGACAGGGCTCGGCAACATCGGTCGAAAAACGGGATGCAATTTAACCAGAAATGGCAGCGATTCAGAATACATATTAGTGTGCGTTCATCCAACGCTTTTAATTTCAGGGCAGGCTAAATCAATAATTACTTTGTGCACCCGGAAAGAGCAACCTTTCAGCTTTCGAAGCAGGGCTGTGGTTCGTTACACACCTAACCCAATGGGACTTTATACTTTTCTATGCCAACTCAAGGTTATGGATCATAATTTTCGGTTTCTCCCTCTCGTTTTAACGGAACCCAGCGACTACGAAGCATACCCTTTCCACCACACCGATGCTTCAAGCAGCTCATGAAGAAAAAGGCTGTTTGATATACACAATTTCAGCAGGAAAACGGTACTTGAGAAACGCATAAATAAATGTTCAAAAATAAAGCTGACTTGTAGTTCTGTGGACACATTCTCGTGATTAACAAGCAGATGGGTGGAGTACAGTGAAACTGAATAACGGGATGCTGATCTGAGCTAGCGAGCAGACGTTGAGTTTATGAAGGGTGTAGATTCAGCCTTGTCAAGTTTACTGTGTGGGGAGGGATCATCTGCATCAAAAGGAATTTTTGAGGTGACACACAGCCACAAGAAACAAACTGCTTCTTTTCTGATGGTGTTGTTAAGTGCAGCTTTGAACATCCCTTCAAATCCTGGAGTTGTTTAGGAGATCTGATGAGCGAGGAAATCGTTGAAGCGTGCTAGGGAGTGTTAAAGCCAGCGGAGAATATGGGTAGCAGTTGATAGTTTTCAAATGCATATATGAGGTGCGGTGAGCATGGTTGGTCTGTTAGGGGAAAGCAGGAGGTTCCCGATTGTGCGGATTACTCTAATAATCTGCATGGACCATGAAAGTTAGGCTATCTTCTGAAGCTCAAACCAGCAACTACGAAGTAGTCTGCATAGGCTCCAATTAAGTGATTTCTTTTAACTAGTGATTAACACCCAGCTCCCAAGACAACCAAAGTCAGTCTTAAACTTCAGGCAATGTCCAGATTAGTCCACATTTTTTGTTTCATCATCCGTTAATTCAATGCAACCTGATAAAACCAACAGCTGGAGTGGATCTCGATGATTCTTATTTAAACTTCCAATCATGTAGGCCATCATCAATGTTCTCGGCTGAAAAGCGTTTTACGCAGGATATTCAGCATCACTGATGTATACACGATTGGACAGTAGGTACCAAGCTACTATTGTGGGATCGGCAATATATCTTCAGGTCTCCTTGGTCCAGGATTCTTTCAAGTTTTCAGGTTACTGTTAGATGTAGCCTCTTAGAGACCTAATTGGATACCGGTCGATACTTTCGGAACAATTCCTGGAGCTTTACTGATCTTCACTGTGTTTAGCTGAATCACTCATCCAGAAGCCTTTTAGATGGACTGGCAACTCTCATCAAAGGACAGGAGCGTTTAAAAATAATGAGTTCCAATTTGTAGCAGTATTTCATAGGCAAAATATGGAACAGAATGTGGCCAGGAAATTCTCAAACGAGAATTTATCAATTTACGCCTCGACATATAGTTTAAGTTCGAGGGCACGTTGTTTGACAAACTGAAAAAAGCCTCGAGGTGTTCACCAATGCATGTGTTCATAAGAGACGCAACGGTGCGAAGGCATTTGAAATCAATCTTTCAAACTCTAAACCAAAACTCTGCCTAACCATTTTTGGGATATTTTCACGACAACAAAACAATGAAGCATAACAGATTTTCACCGCCACCAAATGAGACCCTCAAAAACTTCAAGCTAACCATAAAGACCATGGATTCTAGATGTATTCGGTACAAAGAGAAATAAATGTGCGCTGGTAACACCTAAATACTGCCAAAATACTAATACCGACCGAAATGAATATCTGAATTGGCCGACTGGTACATATGTTGTTAATATTTTGCAAAGGGCTTCAATCCTGCAGCAGCGTCGAGGTGCAAAGAAAACAGGATGAATATCATCGGCAACGTTTAGGAGTGAAACTCCAATGAGAGGCAGCCGGCGAACAAAACAAAAGGTACGCGCGTGTGTAATACAAGGAGTGAAATTAGATATCTTCATTATTTTGACCTGCACAATGATAATCTTCGTCTACTTCATTTTTCACCGCATATTTCTCGTCATACTATTGAAACCCACCTAAGGAATCAGGCCTTGACGATAGATCATGAGCCATCAACATGTTGCGTCCATAGTAAATTCGTCTATATCGTTTTAAGAGGAGTTCCAATTTTCTTCGTCAGACCTATCAGTCGAGGAAGAGCCTGTGATACTCGGTTGCTGTTGTCCCATAAATCGTTCTTCGTGGGTGATCAATCCTCTAACATCATAAAATTTGCCACGTTATTTTGTTCTCAGTGTGTTCTGTGGGATTTTTCAAATTTTTGATGTAAACCAAATACCCAGCCGTACTGCGTGAGCTTCACAGTTAAGTTTAGCTTTGTACGAATTTGTCCCTTCTGATGCTCGTAATCAGATTGTTTGCACGAGCAAAGGCTTTGGTTGAGAACCTTATTCGTTTGTTTCCTTTGCGGATGGACTCCCTAGCAGCGCTTGTCCATCGATTCCTATATGAAGCATTCCATGCTGCATCGGTCGCCGCTCAGGATAATCAAGACCGCGCTGCCCATGGCATCCAGCTTAGTTGCGGTGGGTAGTGCTAAGTGTTGCCGCTCACAGTTCCCTTTCTTTTATTCAAACTGTCTCTTCCGTCTTCAACCCAATTTCTTCGCCCCCTTTTGTCTTTCTATGAAGTCCCTATTGGTCGCACGTCTGATACTCGCAACGGTTTGCTGTCAAGCAGTGAAGGATGTGGTTTTCAGCCTGTTAGCCCACATTTTTTCAATACTCATCACCCTCTGAATCTCAGTTTTTTCAGTGTGCGCACTTTAATGCAGGCTGGACAACAGGCGGGTTTGACTCTGACAGTGGTATCTGGTGCGTGAGTGAAACACGAATTCACGATTCCAGTAAAGTAATTCAACTTAATGCGCCAAATTTCTAGTCAAGATATTTCCCTCCCACTTACGGGGATGAAGCACCTCAGGCCGTAGATCAACGCGGTTCAGGAGGGGACTTTAGTGATAAGATTGAATTAGCCCTTTCAGACTGGACCTCATTCGACAATCGCTTGTGCACCGTGAGACTAAGGATCACTGGGCATCTGGAAGGTTAGTAGGGTTAAGCGCAGTTTATTTCTTATCTCGGTATACGCTCCAACGGACTGCGGCACTAAAATGGAGAAAGACGAGTTTTACAATGACCTCGTAAGCCTTATTAGAAGGAGCAAACGCTCTGACACTGTAGTGGTAGCAGGTGATTTTAATGTAGATTTTGGAAAATTAGTGCATTGGGGTTCGCTTTAAGTAAGTCATGCTCCTTACCCGCCCGGTAAAAAGATAACGGAAGAAGACATCTCCAATTCCGTGCAAACGCTAACTTTTTTACGCGGTAGGAATTTCCGATACATTTCGTATCGCACAGCGACATGATGCTCTAACTCTAGGGACACGCTGAATCAGAGTGACCATGTTGCAATTAGCTATCGTTGACGCGGTTCTGTCTAGAACTGCAGATCATACAGGACCAAGTTAGTCGAATAGTACCATGGGCAGGTTTTGATGCGATTTTGCCGCAGCTCAACGGCCATCGACGCAGTCCACAAACCCGATTGGGTGCAGAACGTCTGTGATTCGATAGTTTGCAAAAGCTACAAACCGAAACCAAACGAGGAACTAAGAACTACAACGAGCAGCAATGGTTTTTGATCCAGCACTCATCGAAGACACTGGATCTCGCAAGGGTCACTGTGTCTAACCGAGAAGAAACGCCAGCTCCCTAACTGCAAGGACTTGAATGAGGTGCTTCGACAGTTGCACCGTAAATTGACGATATTTCTTAAGAATGACCGCGAAAACTGATGGGTTAATGTAATGAAAGTGATGGAGTAAGCGGCCGTTTCAGATAACAGTCAAAGACTGTCTAAACCACTGCGCGACAGAGTTGGACGACAAATCTCGATTAGAGACTTCGTGTGAAACTAGAACAAACAGCTCATTCATGATAGATAGAAAAGTCTGGACCGTATTTAGTCTGGCTTCCTGAGCTGCAAATAATTGGGATATGCCTGTCGCCTTGACAACGGAAGTGGAAGTGCAGTCCAATATCCGGCTTCTGAAGAAGGGAAAATTAACTGGTCTCCGCGACCTTCGCTCAATTTTTTTCAAATGGCATGGGGACGCTCTGGCGAAATCACTCTTTTCCTTGCTTCATGATACTTGGTACGAGGAGCGTATTTCGTTATTGTGGAATGAGTCAATGATTGCACCCATCTTTAAGAAGAACACAAGGCTTGACTGCAGCAGCCATAGTGGTATTGGTCTAATTGCGACAATTATTAAGGTCTTAGCTTCGATAACGTTGCGCCTTTTGACAACAATTTGCGAGAGAGATTTCTGCAAACAACAGGCTGAATTTCGACCAGGTCGGGGTTGCATCGACCAGTTAATCACTCTCCGACAGATACTCAAAAAACCCACACACTTACCGCTGCCCTACGATTGTAGTCCTTCGTGACTTGACAGGTGGTTTCGATGCAGTCGATCGGACAGCACTATTCAGTGCTCGCCACTGAAAGGGTATGCGATCGAAGTTTGTGAACTTGTTGCCAGCATTGCACTCGCGTATATATGGTCCTGTTAAGGTATACAACGACCTATAAAGTTAATTGGAAATGACTGTTGGCTTTCGAAAAGTGTGTTGAAGCCCTCTATTCCTGTTAAATTTCGTCATGGATGAGGTGATGGAAGATTATTCAAGAGGTCTCCGGGATATAGGACCGGAACTGTGAAGTGGAGGGAAATCATGCACAACGGCACTAGATAGACTCTCCGGATCGGTCGCTCCGTTTGGCATGTGCTTTGCACCTCAAAGAGCGAAGCGGAGTTAACGATTGTAGATATTTTCACCTACCTCCGTAGCTGCGTGTCGACCAACAGTAGCTCGACAGTGGAGGTGAATACGCCTATCTTGAAGGCCCCAGCAGCTTACGCTGGACTCAAGCACTTGTGGAGTCGGCCTGATACTTCACTGAAGTTGAAAGATCGTGTACTGTGTACTGTGCCGCAGTGTGTTTAGTTCTGTTGTACGGCTGCGAGACATGGAATATTCGTGTGGGCGTTGTCCATTGGTTAGAGGTTTTCGATCACCGATGTCTACGTAATATGGCTAGGATTGGATGGATTGGCCAGGTGAGTAATATGGAGTTCGGGAATCTAGTATTGGGTGCCACATGTGAGAGTAGCTTGTTCCATCGTGCAGGTACACTTCCCGTTCCCCTTGGATATTCACTCTTTTATGGACCTATGTAAAGCTGGAGAAAATGCACCGTCCATTGTGTTAAGCCTTGCCATTTAACCTGAAATATGATGTCAATTATTATGACAGGCTGGACTGAGTCTGTCGCTTGTGATATTTCATCCCCTTTACCGCGCTGTATCATTGAGCCACTGAAACCTGCGGTATCGATGGCGTGTTAAGTTTTGCTTAGCAAGCAATCATTTTATGAACCACCTGAAGTTTCAAGGTACGTAGGTGCTTTGTACTTTCAAATTCCAAGGGACATCTACAAGACTGGCAGGAGCCTGTGCTTGCCGTACCAGATTACATCGGAGATTTGAATCGTTGAAGGTAGTTAATGGCTTCCAAGCCCGCCTGCGAGATCTCCTAATACAGACCTGGCGGTGTTTTTTGTTGTATAGGTTCCTCCCTTACCAATTGTGGGAATGCCAGACAGCTTTTCCCCGAAAAACTGGGACCACCTTTGTGGAGCGCCCGTGATATTCGGCATTCCCTCAACGGAAGAGTTGACAGCGCCAAACCAGTTCGTTAGTGCTTTTCTGCTTTAGGGTTTCCCTAAATCCCACGTTTTGAAGATGCCGGGCCGATATCGTGTTCGACCGCCGGTGACTCCGAAGCCTTCCTACAGCCCAGTGGGAACATTGGGTTGGCAATGACTGGGTGTATCGAAGTGTGTTGGAATAACATACCAATCGCACCTTTTGACTCCGAGATAATCGCCTACTTCCATTCTCGATGCGGTTGGACACGTACTGCGTACGCCTGTAAATCCGTCCCCTTCCCGCTGCTCTTTTAGCAACATTGCTGGAATAAGGTTCGAAAGAAGCGGCCGTAGTGGTCCAGGCTACGAATTTGCTAAAGGTGTATGAAGAAGCTAGCTTCGGCTTCGGTCTCGGTTGACGCTTCCCATAATGACGTTCACGGAATGAAACGTTGTATTATGATAAAACAGACATATTATGACCATATTCGAAAACGGATTACAAAGCAAACAGCTTTTGTGCGACGGAACGATTGCAGTTTTGCGCTCTGATTGAGTTTTCTGCAGAGGCATTTCTTTTTTTGTCGTTTATCTTTTGTCTTATTGCAGTAGGACGGCAATGCACTAGGACAAACAAGTCCCAAATATATGTGACTGCGGTTTGAAGGTTTCTTTGTTCCTTACCTGTATAATTTCTAGAAATAAACTATTCTACAATGAGACTAATTAATGGGTGAAGAATGTTCTCGCACGTTCATTCTAAGACAATACCTGAACATGCTTTGGGGTGGCCTCTGGGTGTGTTCAGTTTGGATCACGTGAAGAATATCCACCAGAACTGTGGAAAACAGATTGATCATGAAATTCAAATGGTTTGACGTTACTGAACATCGAAGGGCTGCGTAGTCTGTGAGATTTGGTGAACAGTGTAAAATTGGGTTACGGTGTTCTAGTAAATTTTGAATGTAGGTGCCATAGAATGCCTGGAAATCGTCTACGACGAGGGAAAAGCACCTAACTAGGGAAAGTTCCAAAAGGCATGCGCACTCCACGTCGTTGATCGGCAGGCTAAAGCCGATAGATTAAGCTTGGCGCGTTCCACTGTCGCTTGCCCTTATTGCGGATTCGGAACCCTGAAATTTCCTCTCTCAGAGTGTGTGACAGTGTTGCATAGGTTCTTACGCGGAAGGTCATTTATGTGGGCAAGGAATAGAAGTTGGCCGGGTGCTTGTACTTTAGGCACTCTGTGGAAGGATAGGAGACTGAGGGGTGTCGGGCATGTTTGAATTGGCGTCCGTCTGACTCTATTCTCTCGGATCTCACCACATGAAACGATTTACAGCCTTCGTCCAGGGGATGCCTGATGTCGCGATGGAATTGCACTTATTTTCGCGAGATGAGTTCTTGGGGGGTGGGCAAAGCGGAATTTTAGCCCACTAGATGCCTTTCTTGACCCAGTGATTGGATACATGCAGGGCCTAAACTTTGGTCCCTCATTAAGCCGCTACGAAACTGTTCAGTTCTCGAAAGTCATTCCTCTGCAAGAAGAAAAGGTTTCCGCCCCCTGGCAGACCTGTGGATCAATAAGCAATGCAGCTGGATCACCTTATCCAAGTTTCCAGTATCCCAGTCTATCTACTAACGATGTTGAATGGAAAGAATTAGGGAGGTAGAGAATTCATTTGTCAAGCTCGGTTTCTGGTGTAGTTGTTATCGTCCTGGGTCCGAAATACACCTGCGGCTAAATGGACAAGATCATAATCACTTGGATCCTTTAGCTATCTTTCATCCAATCGACAGGATAAACTTCATACTTCCTTAGATCGACGAGATGTGAGAGGTGTCATCTTTCACCCAGACACTTCAGGCCAATCCATAACTTCCTGGGGGCCTCCCCGATTGTCAGCGGACGACGGATAATATGCATCAGAATAAAGTCAAGTGCAAAGTGCTAACCTTCACTCACGCGGAGTCAGAGAGAGGGATTTCCAAAAGTGAATTGGCGAGCTGAGGTTAGAGATTTGTACTGGGATATAATACCACCAGATCTACTATTCCCTTAAGCAAATCTTTTCGGTCAGCAGTCTAACTGGCCCCTATATTAGATGTGCCATATTATTGTGCCCATGACTGACCGCTTTGTGTAACATTAGTTCAAACTCAAACAACATATAGCTCTGAGTTGTTCCATTTGAAGCACCAATATTCCAAGATAAATGTAGACACGGCTGAGCGCCATCCCTGTTCTTTACTCACTTGCATTTAGAAGAACTTCACCAACTAACCAGACTCAGAGGCCTCAGGAATCAAGGTTTGTACAGTTACTTACATCACACTGATTGATTTATATCGATAGGATTGTGCATCCAGAAAGCCTAGATTTGATGTGTTGGATCGGAAGTAACGTGCTACTTACTCGTTAAATCCCATCATGAAAAGGCACTCGTTCTATATCCGTAGAATATAAATTACCAAATGATTTGATCGAACCGATGTGAATAGTTTCTTCGCGGTTTGCATTGGCACATATGCCCTTCTCCCTCTGCCGTATTGCAGCTGTCACAGTTCGGGTATTTTTTTATGATACTCAAATATTTGTTACCGATACAAAAGAGAATTGATTGAGAAGAGATTTCGAGAGAGAGTTGTTACAAAGTTTTCTCCTTAGTCAGTTTAATCGGGGGCCAGGAAATTTTGCTTGCTATACCCCGGCGACTTTCCTAGGCACGTCAGGTCAATGATACCCTGGAGGTTTGCCCACAGAAAGAGTATGGGATGGTTGTCTTCCATAAGGGCACGAAGGAGATATATTGCTACGGAAAAAAGCAAA
>LUCM01001930.1:0-25982 GCA_008360955.1 Fasciolopsis buskii | reverse complement strand
CCCTATTGCTTTGCACCATTTCATTTCACCTTCCAGTGAGCTTCTGCAATAACTCATTATTGCTCCCACCATCTTATCCCATTCCACTTCTATCATCTACATTTCCTGTGCATCATTCTTGTAAAAATTTGATCTTGCCATGCACATGCCTCTCGCAAATCCGGAAATATACAGTATTATTATTATTATTAAAAACAGATAGCTGATTCCTTCCCAGAGCCGCATGCAATACACGACAGCTCCTCCCCGGACAAATCAGGCTTGCTTTGGCAAAAATATCACGCCTATTGTTAGCTACCACTTAATCGGGTTTATACTAGACTCGAGAACTTTCAATCTGTACTGGACATGCATAGGTCCAAAATGAGGCAGCTTAGAACGAATGTACAACACGATATCCTCACCCGAACTCAGTCCAGCAAAATTGTTTTCCTTCAATACATGCGACGCTTAAAATGCACGTCATCCTCCCCGCCAGCCCATCAAGATACCCATGGTAATCCCAAAATGTCGCCTTCATAAAAGTGGAAGATTTTAGCCCGCACGTCCGCAGCCTTTAAGCTTCTACCGAATAATTCCCCATCCCGGCGCCACACTCTTAGCAACCGCAGCGAGTCAGGTTGTTCTTACGAGTGCGGTTTCCCAAGACCCATAATGCTTCACAGACCCCAACTAAATCGTTATCTCTGTCTCCTTCCGGATAGGTCATGCATCTCTAATGCGTTAACCACTGTGGACAGACTAAAAAGGCCTATGTAGTCGGCCTTCTTTGTCGCCCTTCCCCTTAACACTGCACAGGGTTTCCAGCCTTCCGCTCCCCCACAAATCTCAAAGCTGCGGTATTGTCGACTCCGTGGTGAAAACACTGCGATGATTCCTAACCAGTCGAAACGCTTCCGTGATGGCAGGGAGCGTCTCCCCACAACCAGTTCCAGTCACTACGGGGTACGACAAGGCTCGGTGTTGGTCTTTTTACATTTTTAACATGGACCGTTTAACCCGTCAAAGCCTTTCCCTCAGAATTGTCATTGATGCGAACGACGCAACCCTCTGAAGTCCCAGTCCAGAACTTTCGCAATCGAACATCGAAAACGCCGAGCGATGGTTTGTAGACTCTAGGGTTCCTCGTGTCTGGTCGACGTCGGCAGCGGACTCACCGTCCGCGGCATTCGTCTGCGTTCCGAGAAGTCTACACGAGACCACGGTATTTATGTTGATCATTGCTGAAGAGTGAGGAACGAGAGAACCGGAGAAGTGGCTTTGCAGTTAGTGCGATTGAGGCTATCATGGAGCCTTTTAATGGCCCATCGACAAAAGCATCAGGGATTAATTAGCCCTCCTAAATCCGTTCAGAGTGTGAACTTGATGGGTCTGCTGATTCCACTTTCAATGTTCCAGGTTTCGTACATTCCAAAGGAGGACAACAAAAAGCTCCTTGTATGGGATTCTCCTTGGGGGAAGAAACCCCACTGCAACCAAAATAGTGGTCACCAGCGTACCTACGGAAGTTCTACTTCGCTTGTCTCCCACCACTTTCGTCTGCCTAGGACAGCAAATTCACATATTGACGCAATCCCTGCTTTTAGGTTATAGGAGATGGCAGTCGGCGTGCCCTCGAATGCCTTCGTTAGGGATGCTGCAAATTATCGACGGGCAGGCGGGTTGCTGCTCACGTTTCCTAAGACAGGGAATTTTGTTGCCTCCCATTCTAGAAGAAGGTGGACAAACCACCTCCACTTTATGGTTCATAGGCTTATGGAAGAAATTAATTCCAATTGATCTGAGCCATGAGAACATGTTTTTGCCAAAATTTCGGAGCGGTTTTGGGAGAAATTTTATTCTCTGTTTGGGGCGGTTTCAATGACCTATGCCTTCATTCGGTATGAACTAAGGGAGACTCCGACAGTTACAGGTCTTAAGCCTCTACGCGGGCAAGGATTTGGGTACTACTTAGTTCTGTTGGGTGCTATTGTGGACCTCTCAGCTCCACCTCTGGGAGGATGCAGAGCCCGCTTTTCTCATCCATCGTGAGTAATATCCTTGGGTTGCCATCCAATATGGCTGAGGTAATTCCATGAGGAGTGATTTGTTGGCACCCCCCGAAGTACCCACTGGTTTATTGTTTCCGTGAATGGGAAAGTTTAAGCGCCGAGGAACGCACAATGGTAACCACATAGCTCATACTCAGATGGTCGTTTCCACTTGGACAGCGGCAGTCATTCAATCAAATGCAAAGTTGCCTGTCCGTTCGCATGATCCCTCCAGGGTCTAACTTAAAAGTGACCTCCAAGTCATGGTAATCAATGAAATCGAAAATAAAATGCTTAAGATAATTGACAAAACGTACTTGGTTGGTGTTAGCCTCGCATAATAATAACTTTAAGTTTATTCGTTTCCCGATTTAACGAGAATTCCGAAATATCTGCCTGACGGTTGTGTCCAGAGGCAGACACAGAGGCACTCTGTTTATTGTAAACAGCACTGGGCGTAATGGCCATCTGCAACTGTCAAGGAAGCCTTAAGTAACAATGCATTACATGTCAAAGACAACCGGTAATTAAAATTTTGCTCATAAAGATTGTTATTAAAATCAAGTGCCTTGTTTGAACAAGATATGCGCTCATTTAGCGAGGGTGGGAAAGCGCTGTGCTCAGCAAAGCTTAGTTTTCTTGAAGACAAAGTTTTACGCGGCTCCGTGGTGGTTTATTCAGCTCCTGAAAATGTTTCTAAAAATGGCGTCAGTCATTTAGTTCCATGTTGTTGTATACGCCAATAAAGTACAGGGGAATAAAATCCAATGGCTGAAGCGGTGCTATCCCATGTGCAGGTTATTTAGTAATTCGGTCCATGAGATGGTTCTTCCCCGGTAAAAAGGTCTCTTCATTAGATAGCATGCTTTCTTTTTGGTAATACTGAAATCAACTGGACTATAGGATGCTTATGGCTACATGACCACCTATTTTCTCACAATTTCACACACGATATTGTTGTGTTGTTTTATATACGTTTTTGAAACCCCCCAAACTTCGACTGTAATGCTGCTGCCATTAAAGATTTTCCGCGTGCAAGTTTGCAAATTCCGGTTTTAAAACACTTTCTGAAGGCTCATGTATATCCATAATCCTGATCCCACTGCACCAAAATTGAGAGTTAAGCTCTATTCCAATCATTCTTTCGAATTCTTGACACTAGTACATTGTTGACATCCTGTGACTCTGATAAGTGCCCTTTGGATTTCCGCAAAATTTACGCACAATTAAAATTAGTGGTGTTATTTATGAATTTCCTGGTCTTGTGATTCCGTACTTCATGTTTTTATGCATATGCTCTGGGAAATTGTATTGCTCAATGCCGCAAATCATAACAATTAGACGCGTGTTGGATTTTTGATTGCATTTTATTGCGTGTCACTGAAACTTTCGTTGGAACTCACCATTCCATTTTTTGCTATGAAGAAAATTAGAGATCGACAAGTCTCGGCTCCCATTGAACATTTTATTCAGGACCGGCTTGAACAAAGTCGTTCTGCAGCGCATATGAAGCTTTTGTGATTCTTCAAATTCCCAGCAGAAAGATCACCTGTTTATGAACACCATGTTTGTCTCGTTTTGATCATGCCTGATTGCATGCTCCCCACAAATTTAGAGGCATATGTCTCGCCATTGTTACTATGTCCGTGATTTGTCGTTATCACCAAGGTCCAACAGATGTGGCTGAATTTCATTCCATTTCCAATTAAGGACGATCATTGTGAACTCCAAGCGTCTTATTTCAGCCCTTAAGCCTTGTAATGTAACGAGCTCCACGTCTGGAATTCGCTTTCGGGGCGACGTCTAATCGCCGCGTGAATTTGAAAAACTAAGCAACTTGATGTTACATTAATTGATGGAACACCCCAGACATTGATGAATATGGTAGTCATAGAGCTGGGAAAACCGTTGCTAATTCCAGAATTTCGTCCGGCTGACACCACAAATGGACGCGTTTTCCGCCGCAGGAAGCACGTGCCCCTCAACATAACTTAACAGTTCGATGAAAGCACAGTGTAAAAGGAAATAATGCCAAGCCGGAGTGACATCTTATCAACTATAAATCGGTGCAATGTCATGAGTTATGCTGGGTTATATTAATGATGACTTTGAGCATTCGTAATAAATCCGATTTAGGGAAAAATATATGCATTCATAGGATTGCTCATGGCTGGACCACCAGATTTATAAGAAAAACATTCCTGATAAGTAAATGTGCTTCCGGTTTCATTTTGGAATATTTTTATCTGTTTTGCCGCGACGTTTTCGGACGACTTCAGAATCGCTGCAGAGGCGGCACAACGCGGTCCAGGAAGATAGCGAAAATTTGGATGCACGCCTACCAACTTAAGTGCTTGACCTTGCCTTCTGCATGGATAATTTATTCACTGGCAACGAAAGACGTGTTTGTGTGATGGCATGCCGGAACAGGCGAAGGGAATAAAAATAAGACAATATATTTGTTACTTTGGTAGGCGAAAGCTAGAGCGGAAACTAAGCAAAGAGCATATGAGGACAAAAGGACAAGGAAGAAGCTATTTTGAGAAACGTGCACTACATAGTCAGTAAAAATGCCAAGGTCAGTCGCACATCAAGGAAGTGTGAAATTTGGTGGAGAGAGTGGAAGTCGAAAATGAACCGAAATAATGAACTAAATTTCAATGATGATGATAAGGTGATAAATTTACGACGGAAACTTCTCGCAGGTGTAACAGACACCCATTATCACAACACCGGAGGGAGGAAAATATATTCACGGTCCGTCTTAATGTCTGTAAGGGCACAAAAATGAAATATGTGATGTAACAAAGGGACAACTTTGGTGCCGTCGACAAGATTTGGATGAAGGGCAGCTTTGCCAAAGCTGGATGTGCAGAAATCTATGATAAATGGTATTTGATAAAGTTCGAATGATGAAAAGGCTATTGTTGTGCTGTGAATGATAGCTTGCCCAGCACGGTTTTTCCTTACTCCCATAAAGTGTATCTCGTTAGTTGAGGGAAGCACCTTTAAAAGTGCTGTTGTTACGTTAAAACACGCCGGAATTAATGTCTCAGCGACGTCCTAATTAGTATACTAGTCTTCCCAGTCTGCGAAACCAGGCTAAGCAGTCAGCAGAGAACTGGGAACGAGTGTACAATGGTTTGGATGTCAGCGTAGGTTTGTAGCGTTTTGGCGATTGGTTTTCAGGTTTGCGAAGTTCGTGCGAGTCAAGTGTACCCGCAAGGCTGTCCTATTATACCGCGGAGGTTTGGCCATTTTGTGAAACAGCAATAGAGGGCCTTGAAGGCCTCTCCGGCGTTAAGTGTGACGTCATGTGTTGCAGGCGGTCACAACAGTTCGTCGGGTTGCAGTTATTCAGTGGGGAAAGTTGTAGAGTCAGAATAGTCCATACGGTGAACGGGACCGGTAAACGCATGTAGCACCTGGATGCAGGAATTAAAAAATTCCGAGAAATTTTCTGGCATCGGCACTAGCTTCATTTTATCATTAATAATGATCAGGAGGCTGAAACAGAAACACATAAGAAGTGTACATATGAATGGACATTTCGGGAACAGATTGCAAGTGGCGTTCTTAGCTGGGTTTTAGGGAAGAACATCAATCTTGGGATTTGCCCGCCCTCGCCGTGGAATGGGAGGAATAAAAGAATGAAGAGTTAAGATTTATGATGGTGGTGAACAGCCGTCGAAGCCTCAAGTTTACCTTTGGAGAGCTAATCAATGACGAGACAAAGGGTGCCCTAGTTAACACTGAGATGATGACCGGGGTCAGTCTAGGATGAGGGGCAATAGCGCTGCGGTTGTCAATATGACGACAGTATTTTCATAAAACTGATGACTCTTTCAGAGATATTGGGTGATGTTTTCTGACCAATTTAAGGCTTGATAGTTATGTTGAGCAGTGGGCTTTGCGCTGCTGGGCCAGGAAGGGAAACAAGAAGATTTGAAATGGGAAATTGCCGGGAAAGATTTGTTGGAAATCTGATAAGGAGATGAAGTAGAGCATTGTTTAAGATACTTTTAGAGTGGTTTAATGAAATTACGGCACGAACAGTAGAATGGCTTGGTTGTTTTCTTCAGCAGTCCTGTGGATTCATCCGCTAAAAGAAACCAGCATCAGACCAGCCAAATAATAATTTGATTACATAAATGCTAGTAACTTGTTCTGATCAATTGGGTGAGTTTTCCTGATTTGTTGGATGTTTGCAGTTATCGAGAACGGCAGATTCATATTTCCTAAGCCAATAAAAATGATAGAAAACAACAAATACCAGAAGATGTGAGCTGATGTTTTAAAATCAAAGAATGGGATGGGATAGAGAATTAGCCAACGTAATAGTATGTTGTTATTAAGGGGGAAATACTTTGCAAGTGGTGGAACGGTTGGTCACCTTTGCCGGTTGTAATGATAGTCAATTCGCTACAAGAAAGAGTTAGCAACACTGGAATGCACTTATAATAATAATAATAATGTATATTTGTTGATTTGCGAGAAGCGTGCTCAAGGCAAGATCAAACTTGAACGTTGATGATGCAGCAGGAACGTGAATACGAGAAAAAAAGAAAGGATATGGGGATATATACTAGGTTGGATTACTCGGGAAGCGCGATCGGAATCTGAAAAGATAAAAAGCGGGAGACGGACAGTGACGAAGGTAAACCGCGAAGCCCCTCGTGCACCAGACCCCACGTTCACGCAAGCTACTAAGACGAAATCGCGAAAAGGTGGAATGTTGTTCGGGTGTGGAAAATTGCTTCACAAATGCACAGCCAAGAGGACCAAAATGGAGGCCCAAGATAGCTACTAGTAAATTTGCACCTTAGTCATGCTAATCACGAATGAGAGAAAATTATCAGTGTTTTTCAGTCAACAAATGCAGGGAGATTTTCAGATACACGTAGAAGAGCGCGGGGTAAACAAAAATTCCGTTTCTGTTGCATCAACTTCCCTAATTCGGTAATGGCAATAATAATGGTTCATTACTTGAGGATAGCCGGGACATATTCCGTTTGCGTGATCGCTGGGCATAAGTAAGCAAACGATAAAAATTTCCACTTGCAATAGATAAAAAGGTGAGCGACGTAAGCATTAAATACATTAGAGTCACGCGAAGAGATTCACGGTTGAGAAACAATCAGAAGTGCACGTGAAACTGCCGATTGGCCAGTTGGTGGATTATCCTGTCGGCTGCCATATCCGAATCATGCAGCAAAATCGTTAGTCAGTACGGAATTGAAGATAATGGCCACAGCCGAAAAACGTCGGAGTGCACCAAAATGGGGCAATAAACTGGCAGAAAAACAGAAGTTGGGTGTGATCAGTTGGAAAATTAAGGGACAGGGGGTAATGATAGGGCCAAGGACAGTAAACAGATGGGTGTCCTCGACGAACGCTTTTGTTGGGCAGGCAAAATTGGAACCAAAAATAATGCAAAAAGTTTGTTAGTTTACCTTGTTTCGGAGGATGTCAGACCAGAATTTTCAACGGGATTCAACAGAATAATAAACCAAATAGGAGGAAAATCGGAGAATGAAGTAGAGATGGAAGCCATCTGAGACAAAACTGGCTGATGAGGGACCAGGATTCGGAGAACCGATGGATGTCGACCTGAAGTTGAAGTGGTTCTGGAGAGATTCGTTAAAAGGCTAAAATTCCCTTAGATATCCACAATAATATAACAATAATTTGCTAGAAAAAGCGTCACCATGAGAAAAACTGGGCTGCCAGCAAATAAATTTAAGCTTGGGTATTGAGACTACTGAATTGCTAACCACAATAACCATAGTGGAGTGAACTGATGGGTGCTATCCACCAAAACTGGGAAACAGTTTTGTGGAAATAAATGAGGGAGATTTGGTCCGGTAACCCACCTGCACCTGCAGATTTCTGCATCCAACCTGCGGCTCGATACACTCCTGCCAGAGCGGTGGATTTTTTCCATGCCCCTTACCCAAGGGTTGACAGGAAAGCGCAGGGGAAACGAGAGGATTTAATCAAAGGTAATAAAAGTGAAGGTGAGGAGTGTCTTGTTGTCCAAAAGAACAGGGTTTTGGTCCAGATGGGAATAACGGTGTGTCGGCGACAACGACGACAAAAGGAGATATTAAGATCACATGGTAGGTCACCAAATGGCATTACTCTAAGAGTCCAGCGCGCTATCCAAAGGGTGAGAAGTTTTTTATTGAAAAATTCGAGCTGTGACCCATCAGCCGACCTCATCTTAACCACGAATCGTGCGTTTTGTTGTAGCAGCGGAAAACATGTGGTTATAAACTACGTAATGCAGCGTTTGCCGGCCAACTCGCACAGGTTCTAACCCGGGTAAGGCTGCTGGCCGGCTCACAAATGGGTTATTCCGGCAACAAAGTTAAGACATTCTGGATGGCGACTCGGATTTTTAAAACAAAACGCAGAAGAATCCGAGAATGAAAACTGCTGCACAGTTAGTATGGTGTAAGTAAATAGTGAACTGCATGCACCAACTGAAGACGCCGTTGACAGCGAGCATCTGTCAATATCTGAGAAATGGTGGTCGAAAACATGGCAAGAGACTGTTCAAAATAAATGTTGGATAAGAAGGAATAAGTAGAGGCCACCTATCATGATATTTTTAACCGACTACAAGAAATTATGTGTGCTTCATCAGGCCCAGCAGACACTTCTTAGCGCGAAAGCTAGGATTCCATTTTAATAAACCGAAAGTTTTTGGCCGACTAAAATTAGCAGCAAGAAAGAACTGTTTACTCTGTTAAATTTCCGTAAAACAACCTCTATCGTTAGGTGTGAAAATAAAAGTGGGAAGGAAACACCCAGCGTACACTTCGGAACAAAAGTTACTGTCGCTATATATAGTTGGTATATTTCTCGAATACTTCGAGAGACATGCTTGGCTGCATGATCACATGTCTCACGGGTATTACAAGTTGCGCGGAATAAGTAAGTATGCAGGTGAGGGCAAAATGAGATGAATTAACAAAAATGACATTCTAAGATGAACATGAGGTTTATGCGGACAAGTGCCAAAACTGCTGGAGTGGTGACTAATAACGGCTGATAAATGCCGAGAACTAAAATGTGAATGAAAACCAAAGTTGATCATTTTACCGTGGATCCTGCAGCCAGGGGAATAGTTAATGGCCTTTAGGCAAGACGAAGAAGAAAAATTAATAATTATGACGAACCAATGTTTGAGGGGATAAACTAACTACACCTCCTCAGTAGTGAGGAGGAGAATGCCGATTATTCTGGCGTGCGCTGAATAGTATATCCTACCGTGATAAGCAAGTTTGAAGCAAAAACGGGATTGATTCTTCCCTTTGTTTGTTTCCGGTTGGAAGCGGTTGGCACTTGATGGTATACTGATGGACGCAGGTGTCGAGGGGAAATTTGGAGACACACGACGTTGGCGGCATCTAAAACAGAGATTTATGTGTGGGAGCCTTTGTGGCGATTGGCTGTCAACATGGTGGGCATGCTAGCCACGATCGAGCATTCCCAGTAGTAACGCTGTCTACTTGGGTGGACTTTTCCGCCGAAAGTATCGCAGGCGTTGGGGATCAGACTATGTGTCCTTGAATCCTAAATAGACTAGCAAAAAGGTCGTCCGTTTGCGTTCATGAGTTATGCATATAAACAGCATTATTCACTTCATCGAGGCCTTTGGAACAGATCGTATTTGTCCGTTTATCTGAACCTTGGGTCAACTTCTCTTCACGGGCTGCTGAGACATGCCAGGAAGGGGCCGAAGCTGGATAGAGATTTTTTGGCGAGACACGGGTGCAAGCGCACACATTCGGAAATGAAAAAATGGAGAAAGATGGAAGTATGGAAGTGCTTCAGCTGAGATTTATGGTACGTGCGACAGTAGGAACAGGAAGTGACAAATGTCATGTGTAATAACACATTAAGTAATGCCAGTCTTCGCGCATGGAATTGGCTAACTTACACATGCACCCAGAAGAAAGGAGTAAGGTGAGGACGTTAAATGTCAGTTTGGGAGTGAGTACCCTACATGGGTAATTAAGTCTAATAATGTCTTCCTGCATTTGTAAAAAATGGTATCAAAATTTTGGGTGAAAAATTGCGTTGACGTCATTTTGTTGGTGGAGTTTCTCTGCGTATACCTCCGATGATATGCATGGGGATGGTACTAGGAATGAAGTATCTAAGCTTTGTTGATTGTGTTGGGATAAGACTTTGAGCTACATATTCGTCCGATAACCTAGTCCCGATTCGCAGGCTCTTTCTATTAAAATGTAAAAGTCTTGCAGGCCTAACAGATTTTCTAATGTTATCGCCATCCTCGTTTCATTTTAAAGGTAGCGGAGGCAGCAGAAATCATCCTTGTATGTTTCAGTGGTTTATTTCATTGGGAGGAATATTTGATGACGAAGAAGCTTATCCTAAGTGTTACCCTGAACACTGGAACCTGCACCAAAAACTCATTACGTTGCAAGCCACAGGAAGAGTTATTCCTTACCTGGGGTGCGGAGACGCGCTTATTTTCACTAAAAACTTTATTGAAAAAGGAGAGGTGCAGCCATAATGGATCGAGGTGAAGATTTAGGCAATGTTCCATATAGCTTAGCGATAAAGAATAGCCTGGAATTCGTTTTTTAAATCTGTCTCATGCCGGAACACATAATAGAACAATATTTCAGAAGAGCTCCTAGGTGTGCTTTCTATAACAACCACTTGTTTCCCGGGGTTCTTAAGGTTCTCTGCAGCAAAGCAATTGGTCTCTTAATCTTTTTACTTGTACCAAGACGCGTCCGGAGAAGTGGAACGCGCTGGAATATAGCAGATCCAGCCTCTGACTATTTGAGGGGAAGGATTGACTTCTTGGTTAATTTTAGAGATTCTTTTGGGAATTTAACATTTGTGCGCAATTGTACTGCTTTTTTGAAATTTAATCAACCAAGCTGTGTACCACGAATGAGGCGACAATAGATTATTGTTGCATTATTTAGGATAGAGTTGAGGTCCTGAAGAGGAGACGCATGTGCTATTTTTATGTCGTCTGCGAACAGAAAAGGAATAACATGCCTAACGATATGAAAAATGTCGTCCATGTGGCAGAAGATAATAATGAACCTTCCTTGAATTACTCCACTAGTAGTCCTACGAGGCTTGGAAAGCGTATCATTTACATTCATCAACTGCATTCTAGAGGTCAAACAACAAGAGAACCAAGCCAGCAAGTGGGTTGTTATGCCGTAGCTTTTGACTTTAATCAGAAGCTTACGATGGGACACGCGATCAAAAACCTTCGTCATATATTTGAAAATTGCGATCACCGACGTCCCCCAGCTGGCAGCACTCGTCACAATATGAAGGAAATTAGTCATCCCGGTGGAAAATTACTTTAATTTAAAAGAAAAATATGTTGGCCGGCCGCAATGAAGTCATGGTCTAATGAGAAATTTGCCAGCTTAATTTATGTTAGTCTTTCCACAATACTTGACAAAATTGCGTTGTGATTGATGGGCCTGTAATTAGGTGGATCATGCTTTGAGCTGCTTTTGTCAATTGGTACAATGACAAAAGTTTCCAGTGGCGGGGACAGTGCCACAATTGAAGGAAAGATTAAATAGACTTGACAAGAATATGGAGATATCTGCATCTCCAAAGTTGAAGAGTCTGGGGAAGGTGTCCCGGTCCAACGTGAAAAGACGGTCTTATTCGTGACAAGTGATTTAGTGTGATTTCGGTAGAATGAGAATGTTGGAGCGGATTCATACAAGACTAGGGCATATCCAGCACAATGGTGTTGTCATCGGTTGTCGTAGAGGGGGCCAAATGATCATTGTACACCTCTGAAAACAGCAGAGGTTGGTTTGCGCATGCGCCCCTGAATATAACAGATGTGATTTCAGTACCAAGTAGAGAGTCATTAGTTCTCAGTTATCTGGCCAGTTTTGCTGCCTTGTCGGTGGGCTACAACGCCTGAAGTTTCCGTTTCAGTTGAAAAAATTGAGACTTGTCCTAATCTCTGCAATATCAGAGCAAACACTTTTAATCGCCTGCATCTTATGTGGATTACAGAACAACATTTTAATGCGGTCCAGAATGTTCAAACTATTTGGGATTGTGCCGCACTGGATTGGATTGATTGGACGAAGGCACTCACCTAGAATTGGGTAAAATTGGTTAGTGGCCAGTTAGGGATCGACCGATAGGGAGGCACTCACGATTTTGCTACGAATTGTGGAGAGGTGGCCGCTTGAACATCTATGGTAGGGTTTAATTGATGCTACTGAAGAGGTAACGGACAAGGAAACTAAAAACTTACAAACAATCTAGAACGATGACGTTCGGTTGTTTGTCGGCCATGAACATGGGCATCTGCATTAGGCCAGTTGTCAAGATAAGGTCAAGAATACTGTCGACACTTGTGGGTAGTGAAACATATTGTGTCCACCTACTTAGCCGTGTGCTGGAAACAAATGCGGAAAGGTATTTTGAGAGAGGAAATAAGAACAATTTAATTCCCTGCGTTTTGGGGTCTCCCGCTACCACCTTTGAAACTGGAAGGTTGTCGGACGCGTTAAGTGCATCAGTAAGCAGCAAGAAATCTGGATGATGCACACTATGGGAACGGTAAATGCAACCGATCAGTAAGTCCTGACGCCCTGTAGCTAAAGTCCGCTAGGTAGAATCTTTCAGTTTTTTACCACTATTATTATTCAGGTAGAATGATTGCACCATGGGGCCGGAACGGTGTCTCTCATTTATGTAAGACAGCCTCTCCCGCGTTTACTTGTCCTGTCTTTGTTCAAGGCATTGTAGCCAATTATGGCGATGCTTCTATCGGGGTTTTGTCGGTCAGCCACATCTCAGTGACAACAATAAAATCGTACTTACGTGAATACTGCATTGTCTAATCTTATTTCATTTTTCGGAGAGAAACGTCATAAGGCACTTTATTTGCAGAATGAGAATAACTCCTAATTGCAGAAGATTAAGGGATTTTCAAATGCAGGCTAACAAGATGCCGCTGCAGCGTGAGTTGGCGAGGTCCTCCCAAACACCGTCAGTTCGTGACAATAACGCAATCTCAAGTTCTTTTGTGTCTAATTGTCTATGTCCTGTGCAGGTAAGCTGTGCACTGCACTCCCTACTGAAATCCAAATTGTTATCTATTTCCTTAGACAATTCGGGGTCATCATCTCTATTGCAAAACCTGAGAAAACCCAAAATAACCTAAAGTTTTCTACGGGGTCTGTGGTGGGTTTTTACCAAGGTAGCCATGGGTCGCTTCTCCGTGGATGGGCCCAATATACCCGAATGCCATGATAAGCGTTTATTGGTGGGGGTCGGTAAGCACACCCGAGAAGCAATAGTAAGATGTGCGTGTATAAGGAGCCACAAAGTGTCGGATAGAATCCTAAGCACTGGATGACGGAGTGCGGAAATGGAGAATTCACGCGTAAAGTAAGTCAGTCAACGACCTCCGCACCGATTGGTTTGGTGCGTTCGAAAGGAGTTGTATCCCGTCAACCGCGTTTCAGTGGCTAGAATGATGCCATAGACGTTATCTCGTACAGAACATCTTGGGGTAGCACATTTACTTAGGAAAGATCGCGTGATAAGCAGATTCAGAGGCAAGTTACGTATGCGATGAAGGCTGAACGGCTTAGAAGTGGTTAGCAGTCGGGTATATGGTCTGATGTGCCGAAATACGGCGAGAATGGGGCGATGGATTCTAAGTTCACGTGCTGGACTTTGAAGAAGCATCGTAAGGAACACTCGGATTTGTCGGATTTTGAACCTCTGCATAGAAGCGTGGTGAGTGGATGGAGGCCATTTTGAGTAATCATGGGGCAAGACGCTGAAGAATTCGAAGTAAGCCTGAGTGGCATTGTTAATAAATACGGTGGAATTTGAGTGCCTGACAATCTAACCATAGAGACAGCGGTCTCGAGCCCCCTAAGTAGCCACTGAGGGGGGAGGAAGATGCACCGCGAAGAGAGTAAGCTACGTTACTCATAGCAGAGCAAGCGTTAGCCAATAGCAGTTTGACATGGCGAAGCCATAATTGCCAAAGTTTGATGGTTTATCGCTGGTACCGTTGCAATGCTTACGTTTGCAGTGGTTTTTGGTGGCTCGCGCGTGGCAGTGCCGAAGGATATTTATGGTGGATCAACCAATGGCTAACTGAGTTCTCCGACGCATTTCATCGTGGCTACCTCGGCGACAACCGGCCGGAGAACCGAAGTCCCTTTCAAGAAACAAAACTGATTCCGGGGAATAGATCTTCATAGTAGTGGGGGCCGTGTTGTTAAAACCACAACGGCAGTTGGCAGTACGACCCTGGTGAACACCGGGTCGGTGGGGGCGTGCCTCAGAAAAAGTGGGCCATTGAGTGTTGAAGGTTAATCATGGGTGACGGAGTTTCCGGAAGAGGAAAATTTCATTGACCCTGGAACAGAAGTTGTATGTATGGAATGGATCAAGGGCGGCCTGAACTAATAAGGACGGCTGAAGACTCATAAGTGGCTGTTTTATGGCCATAGGATTTATGAATATGCCGCAAAGAGTGGAAGGAGGGTAGTGCTTTTCGGTTTGGGCCTGGCGGCTAAATTGTGGGAAGTACGGGCTAAAGATTTTAGTGAGCGGACCAGGAGATAGAATTTAGAAGCAGAATTTGAGAAGGAATATGAGTGGTATATGTTGGGCTGGCGAGAGACCGTGGTCGGTTGCTCATTCGGGATCAGCTAGATGGGAGATGTGAAAACGTTTTCATTGGGCCTTGTAGCGAGAGATTGAAGGATCTCTGTATTTCAGTGTCTAGTGGAGACATTTCCTTTGTTCATTCCCCTAGCCTGTCTAGTCAACGGTCTCCTCTACCCTCTTCTTCTACCTTTTACCGACTTTCCCGTTTCGGACCAAAATGCATAATTTTTCCTAAGGGAACCCTGTCTACCTACAGCATTTAACTTTGTGAATCCAATGGAACGTCTCATGACCAGCATGCGAGTACGTTAGATCCTCATGCAACCAATTACACTATATGCATTTTACTCCCAGGAACTCATTTACCCTTCAGAGTGTTGCTCATAAACGCTCGATCAACCATAAATTGAGTGCGTTACGTTTTTCCATCTGCTCTAATATAAGATTGCGGCTTTCCTTTATTAATTGAGCAACAGAGTCCTCTTGCAATTACGAAGGCGCCAAGCCTGGTAGTCTACTGTATTCAAAAAGCAGAGTTTGCCAACAAGAATGGGCATGTCTGGTTTACATTAGGGACAGTTTCGGGACCACAGACGTCCATTACTATACCCCCGGCTATATGGATGACTCTCTATGGTTTAACGCTTTGTTAGAATAGCAAATGATATTGGGTTATATCTGTCGCCCTCCCTTCCAAAGTCCGATGGCTTCCTCTACATGACCGAAACACATATCGTGCATAGTGAAATGGCTGGATGCCGTCCCGAAACATGTTGGTCCTTATACTTAGCCCCTTCTCACCTATCGACTTTAAGGACTGCAGTACGGCTGGGGATGGGCGGACTCAACCTGAACTCGTAGCTTGACCTTCCCTTTGAGATTCACCAAAAAAGCACAATTTCCTGCGTTTTGAGCACTTGTTGGTTTGCTGGTATTTCTCCGTTACCTATGACTCCAAAACCATGGATCCCCTTACAGGGCCTTTTACGAAATGCATTGGAATGCATTGCGCTCATTGGTTTGCTCTCAAACTTTCCTACGAATAGTCACCAGCCAGCTACCAACTGGCTACACAGTTTTTGGAAGCCTTCTGGAGATAATTATCCCATCGTCCGACCCCAGGCATTATAAGCTCATTCGTTCGCAATTTGAATACCACAAGCTAACAAATTAGTAAAGAAAGGATTTTTCACTGTTGGTTCGGTCAAGCCTCCCAGTGTGAACCTTCCACCAACCTCATCCGCAGCGAAAGCTAAATGCTATCCACATATCCAATAGATTAGAAACGTTAGTAAAGCTGATGTAAAAATTATCTGCAAACCATGTACCAAAATTTTTCCAATCCTCAACAACTGTGTGAGAATACCTTGGACATGGCCAATGCGTTTAGTTCCTTTTTCGTGGACCGGCTGACGGGCAGTGACAAAGCCTTCACTCACAATTCTGTCCTTTCCATCTAAAAAATCTGTCCACCATCATCTTCCACATTTCCGAAATATCATCCAACATTTGTAATATGAAGAGCCCTGCTGGAGAGATCCAGACGTCCCACTCCCAGCATCTCTCAGATCTGAAGACCCTGATGTTCCTACTCTCTAATACAAATTACGAAATTTGTTCAGAAAATATTTTCGTTACTTTTCCCAAGAGGAGACTTCCCTAGTTACACCAATCCACAAGAAGGGATTTCGGCTCTACCGGCAAAAGTGAACCGTGTGGTTTACTGTACCAAATCCATGAGGTTGGCTTGGGATTCGGAGAGACACGAGATTATTTCTTGAGTCCTATTGCTAAACTTTGAGGCAATTTCTTCGCACATTTTGTCTCCTTATCCAGTTAAGAATGAGGCAATGAAGTCTAAATCGTCTTTTTTACTTACATAGCTATACTCCAAGTTTTTGTCAGCAGCGGTAATTCTTCACAATCATGGACATTTCCCCTTTGATTCATGTATCTCAGTTGTTCTATTTGCCTGTTTTCATGTGCACCATTGCTCAGCCAAGCAGTATAGCCCTCCGTTTACTTGTATCTCGTGTCTACATCTATGCGTTTTATGTCTGGAGAACCACTCGATTCCATCGCGCCACCTCTTCTCATCCATATTAGTCAATCTACACTCCTGTATTCTTTTCGTTGACCTTACCCCAGGCATTTATGGCAAACTTCTTGGCCGTATTTACGCCAATGCCTCTCGAGCCTTCCCTGCTGCTTAATCAATATGAGATACTCTCTTACGATCTCTTGCTACTCCTGATGAGGTGGTCGGTACTTTAACGGCTACTCTAGTTTGACCTCTTCCTTCATGGCCTGTTCTCTCGCCTCCAAGTTTATCCTTGACAAGCAACGGTAAATAATAAAATGAATTGCTTGCTTCAGCCATGCATACCTCCCTTCTCTCTTCAGCTGCACTAGCAATGCCATTTATTCGCTGTATTCCTGTTAATAATGGCCACGATGATAATGATTATAATTTTACTCTGGGAAGCCTGGGATATTTCTCTAGGATGAAAAATGTTAGGGTCCAACGTACTCCATCGGCAGCACGGCTTTCAAGCTGCCCCTCCCCCCCCAACGTATTTTGGTTTTACGGCTCAAACATCAGCAATGGTCATTTAGGTTGTCGACTGGCCGTGGACTCCTTTGGAGCAGTAGTTTCTGCTTTCTGCGACAATTTGCACTTCGCGGAGCTTTAAGGCTTTGAAAGATTCCATCGGATAGTATTTCTCTGCAGAGCCCAAAGAAAGCTTCACAAATAAATGACCACGTGATTTCCGATGACGATATAGAATCAACGCTGGAACACCTGAAATTTTGGAAGGATCCTAGAGCTGAGTGGATCCCATCCAAACAAATGAATGTGTAATGGTGGACGGTTACTGCGGGCTGTAAAGGGAGGAAACATAGAAAACCGTTGCACTAACGAAAAGAAGAATACAGACTTGATCAGGTATTTGGGGGCAGGTGAATAAGAAAATTTCAGAGATCAACCGGGGCAATTTCATCGAAGGCGAAACAAAAACATGGTGCATAATGAAGACGTCCCCGAATGTTTTTTCGTACTTAGCAGAATAATCCGCGAGGGATTCCAGTCGGAGGTAAATTATTTTGATTAGGCCGCGACGTTAGATGCACAAAGATTGGAACGGATAAATGCGCAGTAGGTGAATGAAGGATCAGCACGATGTGGCAAGACTAAAAGCACCGCATGGCTTAAATATATGTGAGCGGTAGAAATTATTAGACCAACTTCAGTTTCGTTCGTTTCTTAGCTGTAAAATCATGGGATGGCAATCAAGATCTGACTAAAATAGTGGTAAAGTGCTTAGTGAGTATTTGGCGGGTGAATGTTGCCGACGAAAACAATGTGGGTGTATGACCTGTCAGCTGATGGACAGAAAATGTAACGGGCCCTCCAGTATCGTTTGCGGGGTTCATAACCGTTGAGTATGTGGACTCAAAGGGATGGAATTGTGTGAGAAACTCACAGAGCGTAGCGCAGAATTCGGATCATTTACGAGTAAGATTTAAGACCAGGTTGATAATATTGATGGCAGTTTGGCACCGTGAAACGTGCAGAAAAGCAAGTATCACACGTTGTCTGACAATATCTAGGCGGAAATCTGAATGAACCAGAAGAATGCCTAATTTCCCCCTAACCATGCATGTAGATGGATAGCGCTAAAGACTGCTGAGCGAATACGCGCTCGGGGCTTTTGCTTAAGGGATGAAATGCATGCTGGGTGCGTGGTCAGTGGATGAAATGGTCACATGTAGGATCAAAGGGATGGATTTGGTGTGGCTGGTGACAGCTTTCCTCCACAAATTACCCTCCGGAGGTAGAACGCGGGATTTCTATCAGATCAATCGCAGTCAGTGTTAGAGTGCGTGAATGAAGAATATCATCTAAAACGATATATAGACCATCCCGAGGAACTGGAATAAGACGTGCCTAAATGAAATCAAGGGGAATTTTAGTGCTGTACTTTGAGTTACTTTTAGCCCTGATTATTTCCTAGGATTGCAGAGGAAAACCTATCACGATTGTGAGTTACCAGGGCACTACTTACATTTGCAAATTGCGCATAAGTAATACCGAGCTTGTCATGCTCAAAGACGTTGGACTCTGTTCTAGATAAGTGAATAGATCGTTTGGAGGTACTAGGAGAATGGTCGTGACTGCGCGTGTTAGCACAAGATGGAGAAGCAAATCATTTGCCATGCCAGTGGTGAATGGTTGGAATAAGCCACCAGAGGAAAGATTCGAGATGGGATCGGTGTGTGGATTCAAAGGGATGCTAGACAACGCACGGATGTCGCTGTTTTGGGAACACTTCGTGTGGTCTGCGTGGTTGAGGAGTATGGCCGAGGGGAACGCAAGACAACAGTTTTCCCTCTAAAAGCTGATGTGAAAGACAATCGGAGTACATGCAACATTTCCAATTTCATTCCCGATCCTGAAGAGGGCTTTTGTCCTCCCGTTATCGAACCACCATTAGATCCAGGTAGCTTCCGGTGTAAAAGTGTGAAGGACTGCGCATGTCGCCTTCAAGCACTGTAAGCCAACTTGAGCCAGGAGAAAACTGAATTAGTTAGAGCTGGGCTGACCTACAGCAAACCAATAGGGATGAAGAATGGTGATCGATCGGCAATTTTGACGGGGGGTATCTAGTAGTTTGCTCTCTTCCAGATGGAGCGTGGTGAATGTCCCAAGCATATGGTTGTAAGTTGTAATGTATGCTGCTGCCTAAACGTAAACTTTATGGTTCGCTTTCGACCCTGAGTTATTTGTACATAGAATATGAAGTGCAGGTCGGCCCAAAGTGGTGTCAGTTAATCCAATAGCTGGCGACGGTTTTCATTTATGCCGGAATTTTCTCCCAGTTATTCTTCAAAGTAAAACTCTCGATGACCATTTTTTTACTCTGGAATCACTTATATTTCGATGTTAAAACCAAAACAAGCGTAGTGGCGAGGTGGACCTCGGGTTTGCCTAGTGCGTTCGCATCTCATTTTGCTTTGGGAATCTCATAGTTGTTAGTCCATACACACGCTAATACATCAGAACGTTTTAAGTGTTCGAAAAATTCTATCACGCAGTTTTACTATGTTAGACTGCCTTTGTATACTGGGTTTTTGTTAGGCCTAGGTTCTTGTAAACTGCATTTTCTTCGCGCGTTAACCGATAAAAGCTAGGTCTAATTTTACATTTCATTGATTTTATTTAAGAGAAAATATAGAATTATTTTTATATCCAGATTATGGGTTGTTCTATTTACATTCCCGCTAACTTTTTGTCGGCAATGGAGTGGTTCCCGCGTTTAGCCCCTCAAGGTTTGCTTTCAGGGCATCAGTAACACAATGGTGTGATGGTAAGCTTTTTGGAAACCTGATTTCCTCAGATCCCAAGATGCAAAAAAGGGAGAAATAGGTTGCCCATTCGACATTCCGATTCGAATCTCGGTCCCGCCGACCGATTCAGCGGCGAACGAATTTCGCTTTCGTGCGAACAGTAATCACATCCCACCTATTTGAAACATGGTTCTGGTTCTGGTTATCGGTTTTCGGTGTTGGGTATGCTCCTTCTTTAGGACGTTTCATGTTGTCGAGTTCAAGGCTGTATTTCATAGGGAATTTTCTGAAGCTATTTTAATATCTTTTGGACCCTGTCATGAACACTGAAGAATGTTTTTGAGTTACCTGGTACTTCAGCGTATATAAAGTTCTACTGTTTGATGGAAGCATTGCCAGAAAATGTGGGGCTCAATCGATTTCTGGATTACATTTATACTTGTCGGTTGTCTTAGGATCGATATACTCTATCGTTTTAGAGGCCCGGAAGAGTTAGTCCGAAAACCGTTGCGATAGAACTCATTGCTCACACGGAGCAACGATCCAGATGTAAGTCTGCTACTGCCCACGAAGAAAGTGATTGCTGTTTCTGAGATTCTCCTCCCCCATTTCCAAAACTGTCATCGTTTTATTACAACGAGTGACTTTTCTTGGAATTACGAAATCACGGTAAGGTCAAGCGATGCCATTATGATGTATTGCGATAGAGGATCAGTTTAGCTAGACACAATCTAACGCATTTAGGCCGACGTCTGTAGCTGCGAATCTTTGGGAGGTATCCGTCGATCCCCAACGGAAGTCGAAGTGGGGTCGAATATTCGGCTGCAGAAGAGGGAAATAGCAGCCGGTCCCGACGAACTCCCACAGTTCTTTTCAAACTGAGTGGAGAAGCTTTAATGGAATCAATTACCTTTTCGCTTAGTGATGTTTGGAACAAGGAACGTATTCCGTTATCGTGGGGCGAGTCACTGCTTGTACCCATTTTCAAGAAGGGTACACGGCGTGACTGTAGCAATCATCATGGGATTAGTTTAATTCCGATGGTTACTAAAGTGTTGGCTTCGATACTGCTGCGCCGTTTGGCACCAATTTGCTAGAGCACCATCCGCGAACAACAGGCCGGATTTCGTCCAGATCGAGGTTGCATCGACCAGATATTCACTCTCCGTCAGATACTCAAATCGCCGCCCTATGATCGTAATCCTTTTGGACTTGAAAGTTGCGTTGGACTCAGTGGATCGGACAGCATTATTCAGTGCTCTCCACTGGGAGTGGTATGCCGAAAATGTTCGTAAACCTGTTGCGAGCATTGTACTCGCAAACCTATGGTCGCGTGACTATCAGGTTCATTCGAAACGACTAGTGGCGTTCGACAAGGGTGTCCCGTCTCACCATTCTCTTTCAACTTCGTCATGGACGAGTTGATGGAAGATGGTTTAGGAGATCTTCAGAATGCAGGAGTCGAACTGGGAAATGGAGTGAAGCTTTGTGACGTAGATTACGCAGATGACGTTGCTTGCCTGTTCGAATCCACGGACCATGCACAGCGTCCACTAGACGGACTCTTAAGGGCTGTAGCTCGGTTCGGCATGTGCTTCGCACCTATAAAGTGCAAAGTGCTGTTACAGGGCTGGACGACAGTAGCATCGAACTTGGTACTGGATGGATAGGAACTAACGATTGTGTGGTAGCTGCCTGTCGAACGATGGTAGCACTGAAGTGGAAGTGAGGGAACTCATACCCAACCCCAGAGAGACTTTGGGCCGAAGCACCTGTGGCATCTGGCTAATATTTCACTGAAATTGGAATGTGGTATGTTCTATGCCGCAGTGCGCTCAGTTCTGTTGTACGGTTGCGATACACGAAGTATGTATGTAGGAGGTGATAGTTGCTTTGAGGTTTTTTCATAACCGATATCTACGTAGTATCGCTGGAATTGGATGGAGTGACCCAGTGAGTAATGTAGAATCTTGTACTAGGCGTCGGCTCTCAGAACACCTTGTTTCATCGTATGAAACTTATTAGACTACGCTGAATGGGTCACGTGTTGCGTATGGCGAATTTTCGTCCACCATATCGTATCCTATTTTGTGTTCCTCCCAAGGAATGGAAGAAGCCATCTGGAGGACAACAGATGACGTGGCAACGCGGGATGAGAAAATGTAAAGCGAGCTTAGGTAAAGCGGGTGTCTCACGTCTTCCTGATTGGGGTCCGAAAGACTCTTCAACTAGCTGGCTGGAGACTGAAGGAAAAGGCAATGTACCATGAACAGTGGCGATCGTGTTGTCATTTTCTATCGAATCAGGATGTTTGAAAGAGTGCGCTTCTACAGTTAGACTTTATTCTCACCTTTTCCCGCGTGTTTAGGTGGATTGTCTGCCATACTTGCATATTCGCTGTTTTCATAGAAACGTGTGACTCTGGGGAAAGGGTAGCAGCCAGCGGTGCTTGCCTTGCTGTTTAACGGTGAACGATGTTGTTGATGATGATGATTGTGACCTGAGGAGACGCAACAGCGAAAGTCTGTTTACTTCACCCAGATTTTCCTCTCCAAGGATGAGGTTCGGCTTTTGGCCAATATTTACCTGTAATAGCGTTTTGGACTAAGAAAGTGCAATTCGCATGTCAATCATAGCTATACTGTAGTTCAGATGTTCGAGGAAAACTTGCAACTCCTATCAGCGCAACTTAGTCCAAATTATAGTTTCCCGTCTGTGCAAATATCAGTGCCATTATGTTCACATAAGGATAAGCCCCTTCTATTACCACCTCATTGACGAAGCCGAAAAGACAATTGAAAGAAGACAACCCTGACGAACTACACTTGTCTTGGTGAACTCGGGTAAAAGTTTGTCACAAACTCAAACTCGATTGGTGTGCATACAGGAATTTGATAATTGGAATGAATTCCTTTTGCATACCGTTTGACCAAGTTGATTCTGCTTCCAGATCAAGGAAGAGTTGTGCTGTAGGTGTGCGTGCATTCTAAGAAGATGCGATCAGTACAGCCCTGAACTTGTCGAAAAGCGGCTTGATTCTCACGAATATACCTTTCGAGAGTGCTAGGTAATCAGCGAAGAATAATGTCTGCAGGCACTTTGGATTCGACACATGCGAAATTACTTGCCTGATTACGGAATGAGAGGAGTAGTTTTCCATAAGAGAAATTGCCGAGACGAACTCCGAGGAATAAAAGTGAAGGCCACTGAAGTAGCTTCCTGACGTTGAGGTAGTTGCTGCAAATTCGATGTTATTAACGAGTCGGCGATAAATTGAATGATCTTTCTCTGAACCTGATCGGAATTAGATGAGTGGGCTGAGCCACACTCCACAAGAGACTACAATACTGAGTTGCGGGAGGAGTTTGAGCTTAGTATGGCGAGATGACCTGGCGCGGAATAGAAAACCAAGTTTGCATACAACGCGAAATGCAAGCCGAGATGTGAACTGCGACGAACACTGATGGGCTGAGGCTGAGCCAGGAAGAGGGATAGAATCTACGGGACACCGTTCGACTGAGTATGCTTGAACTAATGAGTTGATACATCAAAGCCGGAGATATTTAGGATTGTATCGAAGAGTCTGTACACCTTGTGTTGTTATTCTAGACGTTTGAAATATGAGAACTGTGTAGTCGGGAATATTAATAATGTGTCGATGTTGCGATCACCGTGGTTAAACTTTAAATGATTCGAAGAAAGATTGGTGTCGATGAGTCCACTTGAGTGCAGATTTTCATGATTTATGCATACGCATGTGTTTGTGTTTGTGCACGTATATGCGTGTTTACTTCTAAGTGCGTAAAGAATAGGGGCATTCTGCAGCTTTTGAACGTGTATCTGTGTACATAATAACAGAATGGATTGAGCCTCCGTGTCATGATCGACGGGTAGTTTAGGGCCACCCTGTTATTGCGACGTGCGAAGCTTTCATTCGTTAATAATATATATGCCGTCCTTATACTTACGACCACTGTTCCGCCATTTCGGTTGAGGCTAGTAGAGTTGGAGTTAATTGTCATAGCTTCCGCTCAGTGTACTTCGGGAAATCACGCTGAACGCGTTATTGTAGGCAGTAGTATAGCCTTCGGCTATGGCATAGGGCGCGATTGCTAAGGCGCTGAAGCCTGTTTAAGGTTGGCGTTTTGTCTCCATCTGTCTTCCCCTTTGTATTTGGAGATTCTGGTCTTCACTTTTCTGGGTATTTGAACAATATACTCAACAGGGCAGCCTTTACAAGCGATCTATTAAACACAATTGAGGTTATCCTGCATAGGTACTAGGCTCGTGATCCTTGTCAGCTAATGATGTAGTGTGTAGACTACTCGAAGTGACAAATGAATACCATGGTTACGAATACCTTTGGATGACTTCTGATTTACGCAACCCTGTGGGATATCGACTGAAGTAGGCCAGTTTTTACGTGCCCATTTTATTGTGTTAGGGCACGGCAGTAGACGAGTGTTTACTTTGTACAACGACTGACTCAACCAGTAAAGTCTACTAAGCATGATATGCTAAGTTATAATATTCGTACAACCGTTAATACGGTACGCGATTAAGAGTCTCCAAGCGACGAAAGCCTACAGCAGTCTCTATGTCTCGCAATCGTACAGCAAAGCTGAGAACACTGCGACCCAGTAAACGCGAAATTTCAACGCCAGAGAAATATCAGACCAACGCCACAAGTTTTGCAGGCTAAAGCATGCCGCTCCACCATCTCACGTACGCGTCCCCATCTCTAATATAATGCTTCCATTATTCATCATGCAACCACAGAAGTAACTGAAACTGTCTACAGAAGTTTGTTCCTCTCCATCCAGCATCAAATTCGGGACCATTTTCCCCCAATCTTTTAACAGCACCTTGCACTTGGAAGACGCAAAGCCCACTCCGAATGAAGCTACAGCTCCCGCCAGTTTGTCTGATGCGCAATACTCATGTTTTCCAGATCCGAACAGACATACAACGTCATCTGCGCAATCTGGACTACACACAGCTTCTCTTCATTTCCCAGTTTAACGCCTACATCCCGAAGACATCCTAAACCCTCCTCCACCATCTCGTCGGTCACGAAGTTAAACAGGAATGAAGAAATGGAACAGCCTTGTCGAACACCACTCGTTGTTTCGAATGAACCTGATAGTTCACCGTATACCCTTACGTCACCATAGGTAGGCGAGAACAGTACTGGCGCACGGATCACGGACTCCTCTGGCATACCCTTCCGGTAAAGGGCACTAAACAGTGCTGTTCGGTCAACCGTGCGGAAGGTGCTCTTCAAGTCAAGAAAAATACGATTATAGAGGTCCGCGTCTCTGTGTGTGTGTGTGTGTGTGTGTGCATGTGCCTGTGTGCGGCGAGTTTCAAGTGGCGAGCTAAGAGTGAAAATATGGTCAATTCAACCTCGAGTTGAGTGAAATGCGCCCTGCAGTTCGTGGACGTCAAAGTCGCGATGCGACGTTATGGAAGCTAAAACCTCGATCGTCTTAAGTAGACTGATTCCCTGATAACTGACTATAATCACCCCAAACTCCTTTCTTAAACATGGGTACATTTATTGACCCACCACTTCATGATCGCGGAATACGCCCTCGTTCCAAATGTGCACTACCCAATGAGTAACTTGTCTTTTTCACAGCACTTACTCAGTTTGTAGAGAATTGGGGAGAGTTCGTTAGAACCGGCCGATTTTCCTCGGGTCTATAATCCAGTACAAGTATTACATAAACCTACGTGCCCACCTGAATTGGTAACTTCAATGTTCACACACTCACCCAAATAGGTAAACCAAATGCCCTAACTAGAAGTCGTGGAACTTTCAAGATAGACTTATTTCGTGTCTCCAAAACGTGCGCATAGGATCCCTCTTTCTTGATCACTTCGTATTTCAGATGCAACCTCATTCTATCGCTTCACTCTCCG
>LUCM01001929.1:82124-172366 GCA_008360955.1 Fasciolopsis buskii | reverse complement strand
GTGAAACTTTATCGATCAGCGCAAAACTGTTGACCCACAATGCGTCCCTTCCCCAGTGTTAGCCAATCGGCTTCCGCCAAACATTTTCCTGCGGTTGTCTATGCTGTTTTATTTTCCATTGTGTTGCTCCTCGTCTCTGTCTAACGTGAATTAACATGCTTTGCGTTCGTGATTGCGCAGAATCGAAGAAATGTTTGCATCTCGCAATCCCTGCCTTCTATTCGTTCTATTCAAATCTAAGTTTGGTGGTCTCTAGTGCTGGGTCGAAATTACTCGAATGACCCTGTCCAAAGCCGGGTGCCAGCTGGCCCAAACATGCATCAGATTTTGAGCTGATGATAATTTGTAATTGTGGCATATTGAAACGAAATCCGAGCTCTCTGTTGAACCGCCAACTGAGATTGCCGGTTGACTGGTGGAAATACCCCCTGATAGGTTCATTTGCATCAAATTAGCAGCAAATAGCATCCGAAATAAAATTCGCTTTACTATTCCAAGTTTCTTCGGGAGTTCTGTCTCTGCACCATGCCACGTTATTTCGAAAGTACATTCTAATTGGTCGGATGTTTGTCAAAAATATTTGAAACTGCGTACGCACATGTCTCTGTCTCACACGGATTCGGAAGAGTGCCTTTGTTCAATGGTTCCCGGGCAGTATGTAGATAACCTATCATCCATACAGTGAGCACGCACAAAAGTACCCATTTACGATGGATCATATATCAGGCCTATGGAGACAAGAATTCAACAGATTAGTTGAATGGCATTTTCGTAAAGCTACGATCCAAATTAGAATAATTTTGATGCAGTTCCAATGTAATGTGTGAAATGGTATGGTAGGTTAGAGCGAAGGTTTAGCTGTCTGCACTCAGATCTCTCAGGATCGAAAACAGAACATTGATGGCATTAACATTTCTGCCTTTAAAATGCACGGTATCTGTACCCACAGGTACCTAATTTTTCAATTTCTGCTTCGGAATGAGGAATTCAGAGAATATTGATCGATTTCCCGATTCGACGCGAGTAGTCGAAACAATGGCAAAGCAGTCTTTAATCATGATTGTTCGTATTCAAACACGAATTTTCCCAAAAGCAGTCCACAGAAGAACTCATTTTTCACCACACAGTTGCTCACATCGACATGGAAGAAGAGAGAAAGATACGGTCCATATGCTTTCCTTCTCTCCACCGCTTCCCCGCGGGATGTCGGTGGAAATCTTCATTAAACATTCTATGAGCACTTCCGGTCTGTATCGGACGAAATTCTGCTTGTCCGCCTATCTATTTACTGGTGTTGTTAATCATATATAAAAAAATTACACCCAAAGCTACATAGAAATTGCATGCAAGCATGCACATAGGTATTCCGTCTCGATCGACACTGAGCCGACAGTTTTTTGATACTCACAAACCTGAGTAGCTGTTAAGAATCCCAATCAACTAAATCATTGTTCATGCCCGAAGTGGTAGAGGAAAAATTTTGACTGGTCAATTCATGGTCTATCTATCTTCTTCATCCTGTGAACAGTTTGGTTTTACGTCATAAACATCCTTGATTGATTAATTATGAGAAGTGTTCACATGTTGGCACACAATCGAAAGATCAAAGTTACTTTATCACTAACGTAATTAGACAATAACTAACGACCGACAATTACAACCGCACTGATACTGAACAAGCTCAGATATGAGCCTTCTGCATAATGTGATTCCCATGTTCGAAGATCTCGACTAACCAAGAAGTAAGTTTGAGGTATGGTAACATTTCCGTTCATTGAATGGACCCGATTGGGAAACGATTTTGAAGATAGTAATTTTTCATTAAAATTCATTTCCAAAAAATGAAACTAATGAACTCAGTCAAATTTACAGATTCAGCAGGATATGAATTAAAAGTTGTAGTAAAATGAATTTGTTTATTGACTGTCTGATTGACAAACTAGTAAATTTTTTTACAAAATGACAAGCGGATGGCTAGATATAATGTCAAAACTTATCAATATTGCTGATGTTGGATTTGTGATCGATCATCTAGTTATCAGGGGAGTAAAACTCACAGAAACTGAAATCGATATATGAAAACAAATAACTCCTAACCAGATATGCGCTGTTTGAGTTGTCACTTTGGGGAATGTATCAATCGAGTTTTTGATTCGCTTGACATTACGTTATCGATCACTTTATCGTCTCCCCGAGACCCGCTTGATGTGTCGCGGTACCGCCGGAAATGAACTTCCCCATTCGTGTTCTGAATATGATCAGATCAAGTATCTTGATTTTCGGCATGGTTATCTGATAGTTGTACATGCTCACGCAAAGTGCCAGAAGAGAGCAAGGTTCTCTGGACCGACTAGACTATTTCCAGACTGGATTTAGAAAACAAACAGCTTAAGATAAGAAACTATAAATTGAAAATACAGTATTATCAGTCTGATTTGAGAACTAAGGCCGTGGTAAGTCTCACTAGCTTCTGATGCCTCTGATTGGGAAACTGATCGTCCCAGTCACCCACCTATGATTGGTCTTAATTCCTACTCATCTACCTTGGATACTAGCGAATGGATGGGTTCTTTGATAGTTATTTCGACAAGAAATGCTAGAAGATGGGTGACCATTCATGGATGGATGACTCCATGGCTCAAATAGGACAATGCGATACATCCGAGACGTGCGAGATTTACCACAACCCTTTGTTGTCAAATTAATCCTATGATTTCTCATTTTAACTAGACAGTTTCACATTTCAGTTTTTTCATGATTCAATCACGAAATGGCACAGTTATAGTCTGAATCTGAAGCGCAAAGTTTATGCCTCCTTTGAATTTCGAATCTTCCATAAATTCATCACTAAGAACAGTTTGACTGCATCGATTATCAGGTTCATTCATTTGAGGAAGCAAACCGAGTTGCGGATGGCTCGTAATGAATTTGTGACCACCGTGTGGCAATGCAAAAAAGGTGTATTTATACTGGCTGTCAGAACAATCTGTCGGCACTACCCCGGCCCAATGGTAACGGAGATTCCAGGGTGTGCATGCCGGTGTGTTGTTTTTTAGGATTCACCAGATAACTCGGTGATTCGGTCGGACACACATCGAGCCACTCCGGATTACGATTACCTATTTAACGTACGGGTTTGCCAACCAGTTGACAGTTAGGTATCTCGGACGGTTTTCTCCCCTCCACGACTACATTTTTGACAAACGAAAGCAGCAACCATTGATCGCACTAATATGCTGTACTAAACTGAATTCGGCCTATCACCTCAGACAAGTGTGTTTTGCTGAGAAAACTATTCGCTTCCTTTTGATACGGTGGTAGTTAAATACTGGCGATCATCGTGGTTGATCTACATCTCGTTATTCCCGGGTTAAACGCTTATCTTTCACCAATATTGTCCCCGTTTATGGGATTAACAAAACTTGCCGAGACGACTACATTTTGCGCAGTACCCCAAAAACTAGGGTCATAGTAAGATGGCAGACCTAATAGATTTGTCATAATCAATACTTTTACGTTTACACATGATTTTCTCTAAGAATTTCCGAATGTTTTCCCTCTTGTCATAATGCATCCGTCACTAATTGTTTCCTTGAATACCGTGATTTCCTGTACACTGATTAGAGGAAAGTTTAACCGTAATCAGTGGACATGAGTGTAACGATTATTGCTTGAAGTTCACTCAAATAAATTGCCTTTTGGTAAGCAGCCCAAATATGATGAACTTGAAATATGGAGCTCGATTACTCGATCAATAGGTATAAGACTTATCCCAAGGATTTCGACTATGCTGTGCCAGCGGGTCTTGTCCGCGGAAATTTTCGCGAACGCGTTTGACACCACGTGATGAAATACAGCAAACCGTTAAGAACCTATCCATGGACCACAATGGATTACCCTCGTTCCTCGCTGTTCCTGGTCCCGATTCGGGTCCAGTGTATCCGCGTCCCTGTTATGTTTTGATAAGAGAGATTCTTGTTCAAACATGTTGGGAAACCGTGGAATCCCCTGAATGTCAAGAATGAAAATAGTCTCAAAAACCTTCCAGCCACCCGTATTTTGTTTATTCAATTTGGTTGTTTGACGGTATGTAATTAAATGCCCAGTCTCAAGGAAAAACGAACCAGCCTTTGTAATTGCAACCCGGATCATGCGAGAGGGAAACATCATAATCCGTTTGCAATCAAAAACGAGACTGGAACTGTTGCTTGTCCGAAAAGAAGCCATTTCATCCGATCAGTTTACGGTGACGATCGAAAAACATCATTCATTCACAACACACGTTTCGATAGATAAGCTGCGTGTTCAGCTTACTATACTCACAAAGTGCAAACAATAGAATAATTAGACAGGATTTATCAAAAACAAAATATTCTTCTGTCACTCATACTAGAAAACTTTCCCCCTCACTTCTGATCAATTGTCAATTCGATGTCACCCATGTGCAGAGTGACAGTCTAATCAATCCGAATTTTTCGTAGTTGCCAGTGTATTAGTACCTGATTTCGCCATTTTCACACGCTGGTACAAACAACGTGACATTTCTCCTATTTCGACAGTCAGGACAGATTGCTGAGTAAAGAGGAACTTTTGATAAATGTATTCGTTCCCAACGCGTTCCCCATCGGCTGGTTATGCGGAAAATTCCCTTTTTTCGCCTACATTCTTCGTACTCTCGACTGCTGGTTACAAAATGAATTGTCATTAATGAAGGAACCATTACTATTTTCACGCAGAAAATTTATCAATTAGGACTTATTTTCCAACCAAAAAAATATAAAGGAAAATACGGAGATACAAATGTGCATCCGAACAGATCCATACACCGCGGCAGTTTAGCAGGGTAATATACAACACAGGTGACGTAAAACAATCAAAACATCAATTATCTACCACACAATTGGACCATTGTTCGAGGCTGATTCTCGTGATCATATTTTTGTCAAACTCTACCACGAACTATTCCCGAATGCAGATGGTCATGCGTTTCGGGGCACGGTGAAACTCAGCAGCACGCGAAACCGGGCTGGTTAGTGATACGAATCACGCCTCGGCAAGGTGGAATCAGAACAGGTTTCCGTGGTTAGTTTTGGGAACTTCTCGCCAGACACATTTACTCGAAAATAGGAGAAAAAGTTTTGGCTATTTTTAGATATAATAACAATGGTGAAACTGTCATGTGGGATATCGCAATGATTTCTGTGCACCGGGTACATTGTGTGGGATAGGGAATTTTTATGGTGCATTTGTTAGTATCGTTTCCGAGGAATAGGGACAATTTCGAGAGAACGGGACTATTTGTCCCCGTGGAAATTCGGGATGTAAGACAAGTTGGCAGTGCACACCAAATCGTTTAGTGATCTCGACTAACTTCTTGCTGCTCCCAGCTTTGGTGAACCCAACAGGCATCTAACAAGTCCCACTGATTACTTAACTGGTAGCCTTCTCATAGCTACCCGTTTCCAACCAGACACAGATTCATCTCAGCAGATATGAATGTGTCGGAAGTCGTTTGTAATCAGCTTCCACTGGATTGAAACGAATGTACATTCCATCATTCAAGGGCGTATACTCTGTATTCGTAGCAACGATACAATATACGCGAGTGACAATGCATTCTAAGACATCCGAGTTATGTGCTGAAATTTTTACCCAAAAGCGCAATAACTAAGACCGGCAGGTATCGAGCGGCCAACAAATAAAACGAAGTTACTCACCACACGGTACCGGTGTTCATCTCATCGCGAAGAAACCAAAGGCGCATTGTGTAGCTGTCTTATCCAGCTTGCTAGGAATCATTAGTAATGTACAATCATCTAACTCAAACTGGGCCGGGAACCCAGAACAAACGGTTTTAAGTCAAATGTCATAGCCTCCAAACAAATTTGGTTGGCTTTCACTGTGATACATCGAGGAGAATTGCATACCCTGGGTTGGAGTGCTTCTACAGACAATCACTGCCTCAATTAAAAAATATTTTATCTGCCCGGACCTCCTTCAATGACTATTGCATATGATTTATTTAGTATGCGACGTATATGAAACCCATTACGACTGTGGTTACTTTAAACTTGGCTAGCTTTGTTGAAATGGGAGCCCAATTGCAATAGTCACAAGTGTAATTAGTCTCCCACGAATCTGTCCAGCCTCAGTGTCCTTGTCGGATGTGATAGACTGACACATTAAAAAGTGGATCAATTGAACACAGCCGGGGGATGAAAAATAGTGCGAAAACCAATCCAGACCAAAAAGTTTTGTTTATATTTAATATCATCAGTAAAATCAACGTGCACCATATGTTTCAGACAAACTTGAATTCATATAAAATCTACCATTTTTCACATTACGCAATTGACTACTCGTGTGGGCACACGATTCGGCAAGCATTTCGATCAATAATTTCATCGATCTGGCTATCTTTGGAACAGTGCTGTTTCGTACACAACGAAACCACAACTAAGGTTGATAAGCTAGCGAAAACTAAAGCTGGACCAAGTCTGTTGAAGTCGTGCTAAAGGAATTGACTAAATGTATCCAAGGTGATTTTCACTCAGGTCAAACAAAAATCTCATTCAAAATACGTCAACTGATGAACAGTTAAAGATTAGTTCAGGTAAGGCGACATATATAGTATTATATGTATACCATGTAAATGGGTTTCGCCGATAGGAATTCAGTCAGAGATTCCCACTGCTAATATCCTTAAGAATGGTGCTTGCTAGGTGCAAAGAAGCATCAGCAAATATCATGAATTTATTTGCAGGTTACCTTTATTATACTTGTTTGTAAACTGAAATAAGGCCAACTAAACATGAATGACCTTGACTGTTATCTGAACATGCAAATGGAAATCCCACTAAGGCATAAAATTTTCTTAAGGGTTTTTGGAAACGCCTTAGGATTTATTCTAGTTTAAATTCATAGACAATAACAGACTCATCTGTCCAATAAAAGCACTTGTTTTATCGAGGATTCTATCCACGATTGAACATTTATTTACAGGCTGAAGATAAGTGTTTATTAATTTCGATATTCACCCTAATCGGGATCGCATACTCAGGGACGATCATGAACAAAAAGTTTTCATTCAGGGGGATCTTGATTTGTGTCAAACTTAACCTTGCTTCAAGGCCATGTAAACGCGCTGATCCAATTTATTAAGTTGCCACGTGACAGTGAGGAGACACTAAGCGAGTAGGATCAGCGTGCGGGATGAATCGATTTCAAAACGGTGGCCGAATTAAAATTTCAAACTTCAACTTTTTCAGCGTTTTAAACTAAACCATGACACAATTTACATTATATTAAACGAATAAACTATGCCAGGAGCATGTTTTAGACGGGAAACCAGTCGTATCGAAAGCTAATCACAAATTTAGTCATTCAAATTAAAAATTTTACGATATAAATTCTTTTCAATAAATCTGATGCATATTAGTAACGAAACTAAATGCATCGTTTTGTTCAGATAAATATGAATAATAATTAAACGTGCTAATTTTCACCGGATATAAACTATGGATTAATCGCACAATAAACCACGGAATACAATTATCGTGTGCAATAGGAGAAAATGCTGAGCATCTCAGTCCAAGATCCCGTTAAATTTGATGATAAATAAATGGTATGTGATAATCTGAAAAGCATTTACAAAATGTTCAATTCTAGAAAGAAATTCCCTGGCAAAGTTATCCTGCTTTCTTAATCCCGTCCAAATTGTTCATTCTCACACGAATAAATTCAGAAAACCGTTGCCAACGGATCACACGAGATTCCACTCCGGATGAGTGAATTTCGTCGTTATGGCAACAGAGATATTCATTTCATTCCAAAAGTTCAACCAATTAAAAAATACGGCATTGTCTCCTGCAAGAAGTCCAGTGTTTCGTTTAACCAGAATTTAGTAAACCTGTTTTCCTACTCAGAATGGCTTTCTTTCATTCTGAAATTAAATCTGGTGAATGCACATTCAGGTTGAGTCTACGTCTAAATCTTGATTCTATCGAATATATGTTTCGCATCTTGGAATGATAATTAAATTGGTTTTTTAACCGCTGTATATGGACTTCGAACTTTCAAAGCTTCTCAGAGTATGAATTAAGAGCAATTTCCTCTGGGGAATACTGGGCGTCAGCAAAATAATGCTGAACGACAAGGACAGTCTGTTGGTTGCTACTGTTTATTGATGCTGGGCTCCTAAAAAAACAGGCGCCAAATTATTGTGAATTAGGCTCATTTTGTACTTTCTAACCAGCTCATGATGCGTCATGGTTAAGATATGCATGTGGTGACCGTAATGGGATATCGATTAAATTCCCGTCTCATTTTCCCACTAGATAAGTCCGAACATGTGATTTATTATCGAAAATACTCGCCAAATCTTGATGAATAAAGTAGACAGAAATTTAACTAGTTACCTTCTTATACTGCTGCTTACTGGAGCGGATAGTGTACGAATGACGCTTGTTGCATGAGTTTTTTCGGAAACACCTGGGTATCAGAAGTTTTAGCTTGCTGCATAGAGTTCGCATCGGTTCTAGTAGTCGTCATTCGTACTAGCACATCCGCGTGTTCAGTGACTGATCAGTGAAAAACAAAATAGAGCATTGGAAAACTGTCAAATGCATCCTGACAGGTTCCAGGTATCTCATCGGAGAACACTCGTTAGGCAGAACTAGAACGATAAAATGATCGCCTTATTCTTACTTGCCGAATAGCAGTAGTAATTAATCATCAGTTCCCCGTAACCTGTTGTTCTATCCAGTATAAGTAGGCAAACAAGTTAGACAATTTGTTCCCCGGCACCTAAACGGGCAAACCAGTTGTTTGTGTATCATGTTAACCACAGCGGGAGGAGAGCGGAAAGCAATCAGCAGTTGTCGGTATAATCACGTTGTTCTTGAATCGATTACACGTCGTCTCGGATGTCTGGTTTTGTCAAAAAGTTGCGGCTGCTGCATCCTAAGGTTTGTTTGCACAAGCCCAGGCGATAGAAACACATGATGACTGGTTCATCCGCACATAAAATGACGTTTCACACTTGATTCGGGAGACTGCTGGAAACAAAATGGATAATTTTGATTGACTTTTCGGTGTTCCCTAATAGTTCTGTGCTGACAACCGGTCCCATTATAGAGCCCCAAACAGCTCTGTTCACTCTTTTCCAATGAACGATGTTCATACTGTTTCATCCGCTTGACTAGCTATCGACTGATCCAATCTTTTTGTAGTTTTGGGGAATTTTGAACTTGTAAGACCGCGGGCTGTTAGAAATGATTGAAAAAGCATTCATCGGCCGGAGGCATTGTTGAAATTGAACATTACAAGACGGAATATCTAACCGATTGACTGTTCAAATACATCCGGTCAAACGGAAGTTGCCTATCCAACTGAGTGTCAAGTACCACGAACATTTGTCTTGTGGCACAGATTTTTTCGCCAAATAACAGATATCCTCGAATGTTGAGTCTAAATGCACGTATTTAAACCACTGACAACCAAATCGGGTTAATCACTCAGATTTTCAGTCGGCTTCAGATCAACATTTTTTTGTACTCGTGTTGTTTCGGTATATAGACTCATGCTGACTGGCATTGAGTTATTCACGCTATTGAAACCCACAAGTACATGCATTCCCAGACTTCGTGGCTTGTTGAAATCTACTTGGACTTCCTAATAAGCTCTCTTATATCATTAACAAAAACCGCAAACCAAGCTGTCGCTAAATAATTGGTTGAGGTTTTTACTTAAGCCATTTTCCACGCACTGTAAAAACTTATCTAATTTCGTGAATGTTAGAAGGAAAATGAATGTACGAAATGAGCTGATGTCATTGGATCAAACAACACTCTGCACAAACACGCTCCGTGTGTTGGCTATGCACCTTATGATTAGATCTCCTATCGACAACAACACCAACATGGGGATATCGATTTACTCTTCACGTGAGCTTCTGTTAAGACGTACTTTCAAATTGCAGTTCCTATTCAGTGGAGGTGTCTGTTGACAGAGAGATGAGATGGTACTGTGGTTCGTTTGGGAGGCATATTGTGATATATTCACGGGCAGCAAATGAAACATTTCAGCTGAGAGAAGCCATTGAAAACCTATACGTTTCCCATCAGTTCGTAAATGACATATTCCTTGCCACTGGCTCAAACCGTGACTTGGGAGAAGCAGTACGGGAGTTTAGTGCCTTAACAGTTCCATACAATTCAGGACAAAAGTGAAAATGAATAATCAGAATACTTTCCTAGATATGTTACTGACTAGAAAAGAGGACTAGTGCAACCAACGTCCCATATACTGATAGAAGACATCGAGCGCTCAGTACACGAACTTTCACAGCTTCGTACCCGCAAGACGGAGAAGGACTCTGATAAGGTGCCTTGTTTTAAAAGCCATGAAATCCTGTTTATCAGAAACCTCACAAAACGAGTTTAACACCATCGCTCATGTTTTCTGAAGCAACGGCTACCCGGAAAAGTGTAGTAGGCGCAGTATGAATGATGGATTAGCTGACAAACCACAGATCTTCACAGCCGAAAGGTGAGGATTGTTTATTGATTTCGCTTTCAAGGGTGACTGTTTATCAGATATCCTTACTAGACGTTTCAGGATATCTATAAGATCCATCTTATTACATTGTTCACTCAAGAGGTCGACTCTGATAACAATACGGAATGAGGATAATTTGTCTATGTCAACTGCTTCTGCGGCATCCTATTCACTGAAGTGCGTCTGTGGCTCGGCAATTATCCGTTCGTATGAAAAATAATCACACACGCTGGCTTGATCAAGAAGGATTAAGGACGATATCTGGCGCCATCTTAGCACGTCAACGCAAAGAGCCTAATCAACCCTTTATGGTCATCTATCAAATGCCGCCTAATCGCCCCAAATAAATCCTGATAGAAACGACAAAAGATAAAAGATACCGAATCCTTAAGGACCACAGATTCAGCTCCATCGTCTGTGCTCGAGAACGTCTGGTTAACCTCAGGCACCACATACGCACACGTACATGCGCGCATGCTGCCACTACCACGACACAGTGACACTGACTGGTGAACTAATCAGCCAATCATCATCTGCAACATGGCATCATGGCCGATTGCCTTTACACCGCATATCAACAAGCAATCGTGCACCTATGGACACATACACACCCCGATTGAATCGTTGAAATCCTGAATTGCAGTGATCAGTAAAACAATTCGAAAGCAATTGTTCTAGAAACGGTAATGGACATTTTTTACACCTGGTTTGGATGATAGGCCGAGTAAATTTGTGAGGTCACTGAAATTAGTTTTGTTTTCCGGGAGATCCGTTCAGTGATACGCTATCACGTGATTTGGATTGTCATCTCCAGGTACGCCATCTGATTCTGACAAGATATACTTGAACACTAACTACTTTTAAAGGCATTCCGAATCTTATAGCAAAAAGGAAATTAACTGTCTAAATTCTCAGGAAATACGAATAAAATGTCCACTCAGATCAAATGAATTTGAATGAAGATAAGTAGCGATCGATTGTGTGTGTGTGTGTGTGTGTGTGTGCGTGGAATGAAACCTACAACGTTTGCTTACATGTGCACGACAAGTGAGAACTCCGTGCAACGGGTGAGCGGGTTTTACAAAAATATTGCCTGAGAAATTTCCTGGCGGGGACAGGTGCAAATTAGGCTGTGCGAGAGACAGCTCGTTTAATGATAAGAAATAAATAATTCATGTGTTCTTTATTTAGCATTTTGATGACAGAACAACGAACAGGTACAACTGAACGAAAAATGGAGCTGTCTTGTTATCAGTGTCGCGTGGTTTGCCTCATAAGAAATGCGCATAATAATTTCATTGGAATCAATTCGATTTAGGTGTAGATTGAATATCTAAGGCCTAATGTGTTATCCTGAGTGTGAATCGAATGAGATTCGGAGTGTACTGAGAGAATGATGCACCTCTTGACGCATTTATCTATGTAATTTCTCAAAAAATAGCACTGAAAGTTTTTCCTTGAGAACGGTTACCCACGGTAGCCGAAACATCAGTCACTTGAACGCCCTGCTGACAAAGTTGTGTTAATGACTTCTGACAAATTATCCACCTCATACATTATGTTCAGTCTAAATAGTATAAAGTTATAACGCCACTATCGATATGAAGTTTCATCACAGAATTTTTCCTCTACTTAGAACCATGATTCCAAAGACAGTTTTATAACTAAAATCGTCTTGAGAAAAATTGCCCGAGGTGATCGACAGCGTCCGATTTGGAAATTACTGTACTTTCGTGAGTCCATCACCAAAAAGCAATTGTTTGTTGAACCACACTTGCGACTATCATCAAGCTCCGAGAGTCCGGTTTTGTTCATCTCCAGTTCTTGATAAATGAAACGAACAAAGCACAGATTGGTGACACATCTCAAAGTCCGTAACTCAGCCTGTCATGCATTTCCGTCAAGTAATGCTACCAGTTTGCCGACCAAACCACAACTAGTCATAATTCGAAACGACAGGGAAAAATCACAGGTCATTAGTGGGAAGTTATGTTCCCTCCACCGAATCGATATCGAAGTAATCAACTGATCCTGGAGGTTAGTGGCCACTGGAAGAGGAGGGAAGTTGGCAGGAGGGATGATTCATGCAGCGGTCAAAACCTCAACTGGTGTAGACGGACAATTCTTTTGGAGTAAAATAAAAACTTTGAACAGAAGGATGAAAACAGTCAGCTTTATATGCGCCAACCGTGTTCCGTTCAAGTTGCCGGTAAGTGTTGAAATTGCATTACACACTCATATTGGTGGTGAGCCCTGGATGTCCAGCGACACCTGTGCGAATCGATGAGATAGGTTAACAGGGAACAAGTCCTCATCCGGCTGAAGATTTCGGATGAACTAAGGTTCAAATCATTTTGAGTAGATTAATTCCAAATTGAGCATCAGTTTGGTGACGAAGAGTTGTAAAATTCTTTTCGTAGATAAGCTTAAATTAAATGAAACTTATCGGTAAAATAATTTTTTAAAATTTCTCCGATGCATCTGACTGTCAATGCGGGGAATGGATCACTCACGAATGATATCTTGGACCGCTCACGGAAGTTCGGACCGTTGTTTTACCTGGTCACACCGGTGGAGTTATTTTATTCGACAGCTGGGCTTAAAGTTGGACCAAAATTCTAGAATGCAACCAAACATGTCCAGTCTGGGTATCGTAAGAAAGAGCCGATACGTGGATAAGAAATGGCTGGAAGCGTAGGTCATACAAATTTTTCAGATAAGTCCAAATTGGTGATCGTTAAAGTGGACACTTTTTACGGTAAAACAGCCTCAAGTTATTGGCCCGCGAAAAACCTTCGCGTTGCTTACTATTTCTTCTTTTTGAATGGATGATAAAACTTAATACTTATTTACTTAAATGCGTTTATCTCTCCTTGCCAGAGTTCATTTCGCATTTGGTATTCTCCTCATTAATGAAATAACAGTGCACTGGTCCATGGCCAAAAAGGGCGGTCACATGGGAACGTTGACCTTGGAGGGAAAATTTGACCCGGCCACATTCAACTCAAAACGACTCCACTTTATCCGCCCAGTCGCCCTCGGTTTGGGCTAATAGAAATATAAAAATACGTTCCATCACCACGCCCAGGTGCGTGAATACAAGTGGGTTTCAAGCCAAAAGTTATCTGTTTTGCTTACACAGTAAATGTCTGAGGTCCTGAGGTAACTGAAATGGTGCCGAAATATCGATTGTGACTCCGTTCATTTTATGCCTGGTCAGTCGACACCAACTGGTACGATGAGCACAGTGGTTGAAGCATTCATTTGACTGAACATCTCTAGGGGTTCTTCATTTTTGTCCGATTGACTCTTTCTGACAATTTAATCTGGAATCGAAACACGCTTCGTCTTATTGGATACAGGCATCATGTCATTTTCCAGCAAGCCGGTAGCAGAGCTACATGCATTCAAAATATATTTAAATGCGATACGCAAATCGCAGCATGGATAATAGTAAATAACGGGACTGAGACAGACTGAGGTTAGCAACTTTGGCAACTATGATTAACAGAATGGATCCGAGGTCTTTCAACACTGAACCAACGTCGAACGGGTTCGTGCAGCACACCAAGCGTAATAGCTTGAGTGGTGAGAACAAATGCCTAATGATGTTGGATATAAGGTGGCAGTTATGTCAGTAATGCTCGACTGAGAGGGGGGAGTGACCGGGATGCTGATAATCCTGATGATATTCGAAATCAGTACTTTCCCCCGGGGGGGGGGGTGAGATGACGATCAGCTAGCCACACACGTATGTGGCCCCGGAAGTCATAAAATAGTTAAACGTGTGAATTTTAATCGAACTTCCGGTCGTACAGTTAGTACGACACGTTTTTTTTTAAATTCCTCCCTACTCGTCCTTTCGCTCAGACAATGTTACCCCTCCAGATCTTGTTATTTCATTTAACACTTGTTTGGTAACATCGATTTATGGTGTTCCGTTCTCATGCACACATATAGGATTGGAACGCGTGCGTATGTCTGTCCACGAATCGGGGTCGTACACGGAACGATCAAGGTGGCGGATAAACGAGAAGTGAGAAATATGTACTGGCTATCCCAACTTCATTGTATATCCTAGTTCGGAGGGAACTTGTAGAGTATATAAAAATTACGACATATGAAGCGTGAACGTGAGTGTGAAATTCGCTCGATCGATAAGTGCGCAGTATGTCCATTAAATCCCGTCGGAATGATAACCAGAGTTAAAATACAAGGAACACCTTTAAACCTTCTACCCTATACAAATACGATCTAACGGTAGACGGTTAGATGAATATTACTGAGGAGAATTTCTAAATGTATACTTGACCAGAAGCGTCCCAACTCAATGGCAAAAACTGTCTGGTTATGTTCTGCTCCTAGAGACATTGCTTACCACCGCAAAGCAGGCAAATTCAAGTAACTCCCACGTACACCCGGTTGGGTGAATATCTAGTGATGCATACACATAGTCAAGCAATGACACAATGTAAACAGTGATAAACGAATAGAGGTGAACAACTTAAGGAATCATGTAACAGGCTAGACGTAGTTCCAAATCATCAGGTAAGCTAATCGGGTTTCACCGGAATCGAACAAGGTACAGTGTGGATAAGAGCCCGTGGGCTGAAATACGCATACTGTTCACTTGGTTTTCTATGCAGTGAGAATTGTGAGTTAATAGAAATTTTTTGGAGGAACCAATCGAACCTTTCTTGGTGATGGATAGCCATGAATTGTGGTAAAGTTTCTAACAGCAGTCGGATGCACAGAATGATTGCAAGGATGGTCTTCTCGTTTGGAAGACGAACGAAGCGAGAGGGAGAGAGAGTATTTTTCGATAACATTGTCATCGGGGAATTCCAGTTATCATGAAATAATTCACCATGTGATATCATCGCTCAAATCACCACAAAGAAACCATGGAAGCACTGTACAACTGTTTCATCCAGCTTGTTAGGAATCATCAGCAGTGCATATCCACCGCGCCCGAACTGGGACGCGAACCCGAACAAGGACGAACGATTGTGAGTCGAACGCCTCAGCCATTGCGCGACCGGGCAGGCTCTGAACGGATTGTTGAAATTCACTAAATGATGTTGCACCTATCCGTCACTGATTTGCACGGTTACTGTCCGCTAGCTCAAAGCGATCAGCCCCTACTGATAGATGACTTCTCTGCAGGTAGCCTAAGTACGACGAAGGCTTTGGATATGACCTACAGACTATGAAAGCGAGCAAGCAGAAATTTCAGAACACGTAAGGAATCGATTTAACTGATCGAATCATCGGTGGGAAATATTCAGAGGGTGAATGTAGTTTCAAAAGAGGGATTGGCCAAATCACTCCCCTTTTAAGGACAGAGATTCATGAGATTTGATTGTCCACTGTTGCTGAATTAGTAGGCTCCCAAGTCCGTCTTACGAGGGCGAGAGAATTCACAAACTGCTTTTAAAAACTAAGGAACGAGTTTGGTGATCTTTTGTTTATAGGATCTGTTCTCGTCAGATGTAGCGTTCGAAGAGCTTCTGACGGGTTCATGCTTACTCTATGGATTACTCCGAGAACTTCTTCACCCACCAGATAGTTCGTACCTGTCAGGTGTGCGAAAGTATCAGTGGAAATTCGCCCTCTTGCCATCATACCTTGTCAAGTCTGCTTGTGATCATTTTCCCAGACAGTGTGACACCCTCCATTTTTATGAACACTGCTTGTTCATCCACACAACACCGTTGGAAATTCTGACAATCCTGCTTGCTCGCTTCCATGCAACGTGTGGCTGTGGCAAACGGGATGGGAAAAGATTAAAAAAAGCAAACTCTTTTCTCTGCTAGATCAATTCCTTTGTCGATAAAACATCCCTATAAATTGCTTTTCTGAAGGGCGTGGCAGCAAAAGTAGACTGCCTAAAATGGAACTGGCGGTCAGTGAGCGGATCACGAACTTATGACATTTTCAGCCTAGCTGAACAAAGTTCACTAATTGTCTTCGTCACTAAACAACTGACCGTTACAGTAGAAAATCACAAGTGCCCGATGTAGCAATTCACTCGGCACCATTGTTCGGGCACTCGCATCAAATTTCCCCCTCTTACCTCCAGTAAGTTATGGCACTAATCCATCACGTCAAAAGTGAACTGTACTCATCTTCACTTGGCCGCACTGTTCAACCTGTCAACTGATCTTTTTGAAATTTTGGTTAGATAAGTTTTGCGTTTGTTGACTGAATTTGAATGTGAAAACTTGTCGGTCAGCCAATCGTAGTAGTGGATACTGGCAGAAAGCTAAGAATATCCAATTGCGTAAATTCACTCTGGTCGAAGTCATATGAATGTGCATTACTAGGTTGGAAGCAATCCGTGACACAATCCGGCATGGTCTTGTACTTGCACTGGTGTTGCACATACGGAACTACCATTTGGATATTTTAATGCTTTTGTTTGAATCAATTACAGAAATGATTCTGTTGTTGATTTTTAATGAGCGGAGAGAACTGAAATTTCTGTTCGCTTCTTTGTCTTATTCCGATAGGGTGATGTAAATGACTGGCCTTCTTTTGTATAACAATAACGGTAGAAAAGATGCAGCAATAATAAAATGTGTTCCACAGTACCCGTCTGAGATACTGGAGAGAAGAGTTTTCACGGAGGCTGTTCATGGAGCGCATACGGTGGAGATCGGATCCGGTTGTGGGACCTGAATGACACTTGGAGGAATCATCGTGCAGTAAACGGAATGCAGATCTGATGATCTTCAGCGTATATTTCTCACAGCGCTTATGTATAGAACATGCGTTTTGTCCACCAGAGTAGAAAATGCTTGGGTTAGACACGGTCAGTCGAAGGAATACCAGGCTATAACCCTTTTACTCTTTTTTCACTGACTCAGTTGGGGATATTGGCGAACAGTAGAACAAGAATAGTAAAGCGCAATGCGAAACAAAGGCAGTAGTGTTATCAGATGTTGCACGGAACTGATTGACCTTTCGGATTGCAAAAGACGGACACTTCATAGTTTGGCCATTCATTCGCTTACGTACGAATATAAGCAAAGATTTGAAGACAAAGAGACCCATAGTTTGAGAAAACATTTTGATGAGTAGGCTCGTTTCCGGTTATTCTTACACGTGACATTGCATCACAATATACTGGAAAGGATTTTAAGAGGTTTGGATTAGTCGGATGAAAGTATGGGTGGGGGAAGATTGGTGGTGTTCGATGTATAGACCGAAAACGAGTGAATTTGTTCTACCAATTGTTGTGTAATGCAAGCTTTGCTTTGGGGCGGAGGGTGGGCCAGTGGAGTTGAGGGTAACAACCAATTGTTTCTGACCTCGCAGTGGAGGATTGTAAAGAGGGATAGCGACAGGAACCCTGTGTTCAGGTTACGACAGTTTGCTAACTTAGACTGTCGATCCCTGACGTTATACAAGGCTCAAAAAGCTTGGGTCACATTCAAGACGGGGCTACACGATGCTAGGTGTGAAACAGCTGTACTATTAAGTGATTTAATTGCCCCAGTGTTCAAACATGCGGGGTGGTAGTCGTGGTTGCGTTCAGGCAGGCCCCTGTGCACTGTCCCACAGGAGCGGGGAATGGCTAGACACAAAATGTCTTATATTGCGACGTAATGACATGAGTAGGAACCACTGAAAACGAACAAGTTCGCCAAATTCTTTCCCCAATGAACACCGTGGGACCTTTCAGGCAGTTGACACAAAACCCAAAAATGCTTAACCGGACTTTGGGAAAGGCTCACAAGGATTGTCAGGGAGAAGAGAACAAGATGGTAAAGTACATTCAGAACATTTGGATCGATCAAGTGAAAAATCACTGTTTTGGGAAGGCCTTAATATTCTGGTGGAGCAAGCGTAGATCGTCCAGCTGTCATTCTCAACTGGTACAGGGTAACAAATGGGAAAATCGTTTGCATACCTGATCACAGAACCGGGTGAAGTGCTGCAGACATCATTTGCCTAAGTAAAAAATCGGAGAAAGAACACCAAAGTTAGGTTATTAGTTAAATAGGTAGGCGATTAACCTACAAATCTCGTGTTTAAGATAAATTCATCAAGATAGTCAGTACGTCGTTGTAGCAAACAAGGCGTACAAAAGAATGAAGCTTTCAAAGTAAAAGTGACCCTAGAGATGGGATCGAAGAGAGAGGAATGATCAAGCAGAGCTTATCTAAAGGAATCCACAGATTTGTTCACCGATTTGCAAATACAGTGGAGTAAACATGATATCACAGTAAGAATGCCCCTACATGACTTGTAGGCTAAATGGAAGCGACCTAGTTGAGTCACAATATACTTTAACGGTGGCCCAGTAAGACACGTTCAGCAGGTTTAAAAAAAGTCCAGCTAGGAGTGGCGAGATGGAATAGTTTGAAAAAAGCGGTGAGTGTTTTACTCCTGGGTCAAGCGTTCAACATCACGGCGTTTCAATTTGGAGTTCTCGAGTTGGAATCCTCCCAATGTTGACCAACGTCCCCATTTGACACTTATCCGTTGTCCAAGGCCTCCATCCTGAAAGCGATGCACATTTTCGTTTTACTAATAAAGGAAGTAAAAGAAAACAGAGAAAGACAGTAAAGAAAAGCCGGAACAGCAAGCTAAGGTGGGACACGAATGCAGAGTTATTTATGAGATGCTGTGACTTTTGAAAAAGTTAATGACGCATGGAGATGGAGTGTTTGGCTAATAGCGGTGGTTATAATCTTTTTTAGTTCTGACCACTTCGAAAATCCCATTCTTATCCGTAAATTCGATGTCGGTGTAGTCAACGAAGGCACGTAATAAATGGGCAAAGATGGCAGATTTAATGAATGTAACGCTGCGGATAATGACATCAAATCAATAACAAGTCACCTTTTCCGTCGGTTACCACACATCGGAATCTGGTTTCTTGACGATTTTGAGTCAGGACTGCTTGGAAGTTCAACAATATTTTTGCTGAGATGATACAGATCCTCAACCGTTCCAATCCCGTCAATCATAAATGCCTACCGTCTCAGTCGGTAATGTCGTTTCGTATATGCAGGCAAACTGTCGCACGGGATGCAAAATGTTCAGAAGACCGGGAGAGACTTAAAAAAAAGAATCTGCCAAGTGAGGGTAAGAAATTTCACGTAGCTGGGAAATGAGCAAACAAGTGAAAACAAAGACGAATCCGTGTCAACAGAATGCTTGAAAAGCGAGAAGTTTGCCAAGGACAAATTGTACAAACTGAACTCTGTTCGTCTAGGTGTAACCAAGGAGTTATTTGCAAGACAAATATTCATTTTTACCCTACCAACCATGGGACAGTGGTCGCTAACATAGATGGCAATGTGGAATTTGACAGAAAATGTTTGGACTGGTTAGGTGGGATTCTGTCAAAATTTTACTGTTCCGCAGGTAGGTGCGAGGTCTAAGTCTCTCAGATCGAATACGGTTGATGAGAATAAGGAGAAACGGTGAAAACTTACTACCACCAAATGAAGATTTTTGTCTCCTACAAAAGTAGTAAAATAAAAGAATCAAAGAACAAGCTAATTTCAGGCTGAGAAACCAAAGGAGTTATATAAATATTGTCCATTGGCCATCTACCTATCTATCTATCTATCTATCTATCTGAGGATGACATTTAGGCAATCTGTACCGTTGCGTGAGCAGGTAAAGACCTTTTTAACGTTCCCTGTCGAGAAGAATCAACCTGTTTGATGGCATTTCTGCTGGCAGAATTTTTCCACTGCTTTTCTGTCTTTGTCGAAAACAATGAAGCCCATCAATACGACGAAATCATTTTTGTCAGCCCATTGTCAAGATTCTCGTGAAAAATACTACTTAATTATTTCATTAAACGGCCTAATCCAATAGTTGTGACAAATCGATCATTCTTTTCAAACAATGAACAAACATCATCGGTTTTAATCAGTGTACCAATCTTTTTTCGGGTGATATGAGGCTGAGTGCAGCAAGTAAGCCGTGCGTGCATGCATCCATCCATCCATCCACCCATCAATCCATCCATCCAGCCAGCCAGCCATCCAACCATCCAGCTTCCGCTACAGCATTTCCTAGAACGAACTGGTGATCTTAGTTGGCAAAAATCAACGAACAACGATGACGTACAGTCTACAATAGCAGAATTACGTAGCAGAATGGGTTTCATTAGGTAACGTCTACGGGGAGACATAGAAGTCGAAGAATGCTGGCAAACATTGATAGTGGATAACACAAACAGATGTGGATAGCTTGTCAAGATTTCATCATGTTGTCCCTTCACATATTTTTGCTGCATATTGGGCATCCGACTGCGTCATTTTCTGTTGCCACGGGAAATTTCGCAATGTATTCGCCTATGAGGAGTGAGACGATAAATAATGGGATGGCAAATTCACGCTCGTTATCCAAAACGGTTGCTCGGAAATTGTGATAAAACAGAGATCAAACTAAGCCCCGCTTCCACTTAGTTTTACGTCTTCCCACTTAATCACGTGATTGATTGATAAGTTTATCTGCAACTTGATATGCACTGAAACAAGTTTAACAATAAAATTATCAATGACCTGTTGAACGAGAACCATTTGATGATCGTAATAGTGGCACTTGACATAATTATGCATTTTCGCTATACCGTATGCTTTTCTCGTGAAGGCAACAAGGCCGACATTTTTCTTCACATATCAAACCGGGTGAAGTCAGGTGATCTCAGGTTCATTAGGAGATCAAGGCAAGATCTGTGTGATTAGCCTCTTGATTAGTGCATTTGTGGGAAACATCATAAGATGGGAATGAATTTTGCCACAGAATAAACGGTAGTACGGATTTACAAATCCGAAAATCTTGCGCATGGGGAAAGGTGAATTATGCTGTGTTGTCAGAAATAAAACCAACAAAATAGGTTGTTAGATGGAGTGCGCGAAGCTGTCAATCTGATTCGAACTACGATTATCGTGGACCGATCTCGAGATAGAATTCCCCAAGGCGGAAATATCAAAAGCAACATCATTGTTATCATAACTGAGTTCAACAGTATGGCCGCCGGTGGCCAAGCGGATAAGGTCGTGGCATTTGGACTTGAAGGTCGCTAGTCAAGTTCCGCACTTCACATCCTTTGGATGTGGCCTCCTTTCTGAAAGATGTGTTCGAGAGTCTGTGAGCAAATTTTCTGACTTGGTGTCTTGATCCTTCTAAATAATACCATTAAGAAACAAAACTATTCTTTGATATTTCCTAAAAGCGTTGAAAGTAGCATCGAATATCAATACTTTTACCATTATGATTAGCATTTCTGAAACTGACTTGCTATTGTACAGAGGATGTCCAATTACCCCGGGCTTGGCAAAAGAGCCGTGGACAAATGTGGACAAAATATAGACAACAGTGTGAATGTACTGGACTAGAAAAGGGAAAACAGCCGTTTTACGATTTGCTTAGGGACGGCTGCCTTCAATTATTCAGAATGCAAATCCCAAGTTCCCTGGTCTGAGTAGTATAACCAACGCTCCGTTCTGCCTCAAAAACCCCCAGTCCCAACGCAGAATCTTCCTCATCTGTTCCTGGTATTCCTCCGTGGATCAGTTAACAGAATACACAGTCGATCAACTCGAAAGCCGATTTGCAAGTCCATGATTTGTGCATCAACCGATTCTTACGAAACAGGTATAAGACTGGAATGGAAAAATGTACACAAATATCTTGCAGAAGTTGTTAAGTTTGCAGTCCCGCGGGCATTCGATTCATCGGACGGCCAGTTGCTATTCAAATGATTTACGATCTCACGAACAGGTGAAAATGGCTGAAAAATGGAAACACTTTGGGCCACAGGCCGCTCCGATGTATTTTTAATTAGTTACCCAGGTAAATTTATATGTTTGTCTTGATTTCGGTTCATATTTTTCATTAGTTAGCCCATAAATTTGGTCTGTCCCACCACGGTCATATATATATATGTATACACACATATATATATATATATATGATTTTCTTGACACCCCAGTGTGAAACAAAGTATCGCAAAGCAACTCTAAGACCACATGTGTTCCAGACGAATTCCATTGATTTGCCGCCAATAACCTCGATTTTGACTTTGTTGCACACTCATGACGAAATTCGCGCTGGAATTGCGAACGCGCACTCACCAAACTATCCGATATCGTAAACAACTGCAACATATCCAATAAAACGGGCTATCCCCGGTCATAAAAAGCGCATTAATCTATCCAAAGTTGCAGAACGTCGGTATCTACTACCTAGTAAAGGGCGCCATACATGACCAGAGGAAACAGTCACACCACCGCCAATCCTCTTGGCACCGCATCAACGGCTATGGGTAACACTATATACGGATTATTGCCGACTCGAACAAAAGTTTGGTGCCAAAAAACCATGTAAATCGTTCTTCCAGAAAATAATTTGACGGTGAAACAACACAAGTCAAATAGATCCCTGAAATTGGTCAAGCGTATCCTCTTTGGTTATTCTCGTACATTTGGCTCAGTTTCACTTTGGCTCCTTCTTCACAAGCTTGAATATTTTGAATGTCTCCTTTCTGTATTGTTGTAGTTTAAAGATTACTTTTCCAATAAAAGTCAGGGAACCAAATCTGATTATCACTTATCAGATCCCTAGTCTAACACTTCCGACTTCCTATCCATGACGATTTATCTCGCTGATTTGTCTACGGATCTATTTGCACAACTTCTCGAGTATGCGGATCATGCCTTACGCTGTCTGTCAATTTCCAATCGAATGGATTTCACAGTCCTATTAGAAAGCGTAAGTAATCGTTAGAACTTTAGTCCTTAGTTTGGTCTTTGGCTTAATGCATCAATATATTCGGAATGCACTTTTCTCCTTCGGGTTCACTTTTCCTCAATAGACATTCGGGAATTGAAGCCGTTTCCGTTCTCAAGGACGAATCTGCCACCTATTTTGGTGTTACAATCTGCATCAATTTACAACAGTCCTCGAATATTTTTGACAAGGTCAAATGTTTACATCGCCCGTCTCTTTCAACTCCTAAGGCTGAGACCTTATGTGACAATACAAACTGTCATTATTTCGTTTGTTCATCAATATGTTGTTCTTACTTATTCGTTTTATTACTTTCCATCTATTTTTTGCGCGGTACACAAAGAGTATTTTCATTTGCTCTGTCGAGATCCGTCTGCTGTCATTAGTCGTGTCTCTTCTATTCCTGTTAACTCTCATTGATAAAATAAGCGGCCCACAGACGAAGGCATGCCAGGAATTTTCCACGAAAATTCATGCTAATCCTGTTCATCGGTTACATAATTTTCCGGTTTTTTTGTCACTCGTCAACAAGCATTCTGGTTGAGACCAGAAAAAAATTATCAACGAAATGTGTTCAAACTTTTGCAGCTGAAATATTTTGTCCAATATTCACTGGTTATCTGCTTGTATGGGGTCTATGTTGACTGTTTTGCGATGTTCATTAATCTGTATTTTATTGTTGAATGATATTTAAATGACCAAACTGGTAAAAACCTATCATACAATAGAATAAAATGCATACAATGCAACACCGATGAACAACGATAATCACTGGGCCAGCTATTGCCGTTCATTCTTGTTTTGGTCATTTTGATAAAGCTCCCAGCAAATCGATTATGAGATTTTTGCAAGTCACTCTCCAAGAAATACCAGAACCTTCTTTTTAGTACGCCCTATATAAGTAGCTCCGAATATCAAACACATCTTGCAGGGCGTCAAGATTCTAGTTGTTTTTAGTTGAACCACACTCTAGAGCAGCATGCATTCACTAAACTTAAATCAAGTTGAAAGAAACTACTCAACTCAAGATGACACGTAGGCTAAACACTGAGGGAATACGGTGCGAGACGTCTTTCGACGAAAAATATGGTTTTCTTATATTGTCTGTCTTCCTGGAATTCTATGGCTATCCACATCACGGTAACAAAGCATCTTCTGCTATCCTCCGTGCCTTCTATTTTGATCTTCTGGAATAGTTTCTTTCGTTTCATTCGTATCCGAGTGAACAACTTGGACGGATGCAAGATAGTTGACCATATGACCAAAGAATTTCCCGTTAGAAATCTCTAATTCGTAGATGTTTTTCTAATCACCACATGTCATGCATTCATCAACAAAGTTAACTTTCCGTCACGCGAAAGGATTCAACGTTTCTTGCTGCTGCGTATGATAATTACATCATCGTCATCATTGTACGATTATCCCATCCCCATATTCACTGGCACTTGAGGGTTTCAAATACCAGTCCTGTTCAACGGGAAAAGGATGCATGAAATAATGGTTATATTCTTCTCCAAAATTAAATTCAGAATTTGCATTGTTAAACTTCATTAGTAATCCAAATAAACCTGTGTTCACTTCCGTATGTTATCGATTATTTTATAGGATGTGTGCGTTTCGCGTATGTTATCCACTTAATATAATGTTAACTGCGGTGTCGTTTGATTCAACAAGTTGAATGTCTTTCAACAAAAAATATAAAATTAGCAAAGCTTCCTTTATCATTTCATCATATTCTTTGGGGTAGCAAATAATTTCGTGGTTTCTGTCGTACTGTTACGAAATCGATCAACATAACGCGTTTGATCGACCTTGACGCTAGGTTAGCAATTGGGGCATTTATACAGCCTACAAACGGTTTAAATAAGAAAAAAAATGAGTAAATTATTGCTATTTACTAATGCTCCTTGATGAATACTGGAATATTCAAAATATAAGCAAAGCAGATGGAGATAACAATTGTCAGTCGAATGTTGATATGCGAGCACATTGAAAAATTCAAATGAATTATCATTCCCTCCAGCGATTCAATAAATGTCAAAATATATTTCTGTAAAATGAAGATGAATCTAAGTAGTGCTTGAAAATTCCCACTGAGCTCATTGCGAAAACACAGGTTAACATATAAGTTTGTTTCCAACGGCCCACCTTCCACCCCGGCGAAAACCCTAGACCACAAAATAATTCATCATCATCATCATCATCGTTCAGCGGTAAACAGCACGGCAAGCCTCACTGACCGCTGCCTTTCCCCAAGATTACAAATTTCTATAAAAAGAGTGAATATCCTAAGGAAACAGGGCGTGGACTCACACAGATGGGGAAAAATAAGATGCTCCTGTAGCCAACACGGAACATAGTCCAACTGCACAAACGCACTCCTACAATCATTTTGATTCGATAGGAAATGACATCACGATCACCACTGTTCACGGTTCACTGCCATATTCATCTGTGTCTCAACCCAGCTAGTTGATGGCTCCTTCGGACACCTATTTTATCTAAATCCGCTGTACATTTTCTCATGCCACGTTTCTACGTCATCCGCCGATCTCCATATGGCTTCTTTATCTCAGTGGGATGAACCCGAAATCGGGTACGATATGGTAGACAAGGGTTCACCATACGCAACACGTGATCCAGCCAGCGCAGTTTACCAAGTTTCATACTTTGAAATAAAGTAATCTGAGAGCCAACACTTAGTATTATATTCCTGACCTTTATATTACTCACCCGATCACCTTATCCAAAGCTAGCCATACTACGTAGACATCGGTGGTCGAAAACCTCCAATCGACGAACATTGCCCACACGCATACTCCACGTCTCACAACCGTACAACAGAACTGAGCGGACTGCGGCACAGTACACACGACCTTTCAACTTCAGTGAAATATCAGGCCGACGCCACAAGTGCTTCAGTCCAGAGTAATCTGCCCGAGCCTTGGATATACGTGTATTTACTTCCACTGCCGAGCTACCATCGTTGGACACGCAGCTACCAAGGTAGGTGAAATGGTCCACCACTGTTATTTCCTCTCCATCCAGTATCAAGTTCGGCGCTGCTGTCGTCCAGTCCTGTAACAGCACTTTGCACTTTGAAGGTGCAAACCACATGCCAAACCGAGCAACCGACCTCGAGTCTACCATGTACCCCTTGTGTATGGTCCGTGGGTTCGAACAGGTACATAGCATCTTCTGCGTGATCTAGATCAAATGGCTTCCCTCCATTTCCCAGTTGGACTCCTACATCCCGGAGACCTCCTAGAGCATCTTCCATCACCTCATCCATGACGAAGTTAAACAAGAATGGAGAGATGGGACACCCTTGTCGAACGCTATTAGTCGTTTCGAATAAACTTGATAGCTCGCCGTTTATCCTCAAGCGACCATAGGTATGGAAGTGCAATGATCGCAACATGTTTAGGAACTTCGTTGGCATGCCCTTCCGGTGGAGAGCACCTAATAGCGCTGGTCGATCCACGGAGTCGAAAGCACCTTTCAAGTAGAGGAAGACTGCAATCTTAGGGCGCCGGTGCGTGTGGTATATTTCGAGTATCTATCGGAGAGTGAATATCTAGTCGGTGCAACCGCGACCTCACCGAAATCCGGCCTGTGGATATTACTCTCGCTAATCGGTGTCAAACGGCGCAGCAGTATTGAAGTTAACACCTGGGTAACTATCAGATTCCTTGAAGATTCCCACTGGGCACATTGAGAAAACAATTTGGCGAACAAGCTCGTTTTTAGTGATTCGTATTCATGTCATTACATCACTATATATTTGGAAAAATTCACCTTAGGAGGGATTGGATTAGTCAGATGGAAATATGGGCGGGGAAGGGATTCGTGGTTTTACATGCACAACCTGAATACACAAGAATGTGTCGTGTTAATTGTTTCGTTGTTTAGGGTTTGCCTAAGGACGGAGTGTGGGCCAGGGGAGTTGAAGCACAACCACAAATTGCGTTGAGAGCACAGTGGAGGATTGTGAAGACGGATCGCGACAGCTTCTATAGTGCTCAAGAAACGACAATTTGCCAACCTAGATTGTTGGCCTCTGACCATGTACAAGATCCGGAAAGCTTGCGTCACATTCACGGTGTGGTTAGTCTGTGATAGATGTGAAACGACTGCACTATTAAGCAACTTAATTGTTCCAGTGCCCAACCATGCAGGTTGGTGGTCACGGCTACATTCAGACATGCACCTGGTTATGCGGCCGATGTATATTGTCCCAAAGGAACGTGAAAAAAATAGATACAAAGCGAGGCTGCAGAATCAGGAATTTTGTCATTCAACCGTAATGACCCTACGGGGCAAGATTTGAACAAGTAACACAACACGTTCTTGTTATTCAGGTTGTGCGTGTAACACCACAACTCCCTTCCCGACTCATATTTTTATCTGACTAATCTAATCCCACGGTGACTGCTAGTACTTCGTGTGTCCTTGAAGATGTTTACAACCAGTGACTCGCCCCACGATAACGGAATACGTTCATTGTTCCCAATATCACAAAGCAAGGAGGTGAGTGATTTCGCTGGAGTTTTTTCACCTAATTTGAAAAGAACTGGGGAGAGTACGTCAGAATCTGCCGCCTTCCCCTTCTTCAGAAGTCAAATATTTGACTGCACTTCCAGTTCCGTTGGGGGATCGACAAACGCCTCCCAAGGATTTGCAGTTGCAGACGTAGGCCTAAATACGCCAGCATGTGGCCAGCTAAACTGGCCCTACAAGTGTTCAGCTCAACGGTTCAACCTTTGCTGTCTACCATGAATGAGATCTCCATTCCTATCCCACACGATTTCACTAACCGAAGTTCGCCGCCTCTGGTGTCATGTGTAAGCTTAAACAATCTTTGATTGTTACCTGAAGAGGCAGCTACTTCCATTTCTTCGTCTACCTTAACCCACCAGTTCTCACGGTCATTCTTAAGGCTTATTGTTAATTGACGCTGCAACCGCCGACGTATCTTATTAACCCCTTTGTAGTTGGTAAGCTAGCGGTTTCGCACTGTTAGGTCCAGTGACCCTTGCGAGATCCAATGTTTTTATGAACGCTAAATCTAGGACCACAGGCGAAATCTGATGCCAAATGCATCGCCCGCTTTATTTGATCTCACCGCTCGTCTACATTGTTGCTCGTCGAAGTTCTTAGTACCTCGGATAGTTTCTGTTCGTAGCTGTTGCGAACAACCGAATCAGACAAACGTTCGACAGCCAATCGGGTTTGTGGCCTGCGTCGATGGCCATTCAGCTGCAGCAAAATCGCATTAAAACTAACGCATGGTCCGATTGGACGTACGTGGTCCAGTATGATCTACAGTTCTGGACAGAACTGCGCCAACGGTAGCTAACTGCGATATGGTCAATCTGACTCAGAGTCCCTATCGAGTTATAATGCCATGTCGCTGTGCGACGCGAACTGTGTCGGAAATTCGTACCAGATAGGAATAAATGATTGTTTGCACAGAATTGGAGAAGTCTTTCTCCGTTGTCTGTTCGCTGTGCAGGCAAAGCCCATTGCCCACCTAAACAGGACTTCGATGCACTCAGTTTTCCAACTTGTGCATTAAAATCATCTGCTACCACTACTAATTCAGAGTATTTGATTTTCCGAACAAGGGTGTCAAGGTCATTGTAGAGCTCGTCTTCCTTCATGTCAGTGCTACAGTCTGTTGGAGCGTATGCCGAGATGACAAATAAACTACGCTTAATACTCCTATCGTTCCGGACGCCGACTGATTCCTGGAGTCTCACGGCGCAGAAAAGTTTCGTCTGTTTTTGGGTTATACATCCAATATCACCAATTCTTTCCGGCCGACATCTTCATCTGACTAATCCGATCATTCTCCGAATTCTTTCTATTATATGAAGAGTTTGGTTATGTTTGATCTGCCAGCATTTTTCCGTACTTTTCGCTCCTTTTCTTAGATATCTTCTAGATCCCAACCACTTCAGCCTACCGGTACCCACAAGTCGCGATGAAGCATAACGAACAATTAGTTTCATTAATTCTTTTACAGATAATAGAACACAATTTACTTCTGTCAGTGATCTTACATCACGTTCTCTCTTTTTCCATTCTGGAAGACTCAAGGAGCCATTTCGTTTTCACTTTCAGTCCCTATTTTTGTTTTGACAAATGATCTAAAGACTTTATTGAACCAAAGTTCACCCATCCTAATAACATTCCGACCAAGGCGAGGTCTGATGACATCGGTCAGTTCTTCAACCTGAGCAATTATTAATCTTCTACCGTTGCATGATTCCCTTTCTCTAGTTTGTCAATTTATGCCCCTAAAAACATTGGCAGTTTGTTTTCACTTGTCAAAAGAAATCGCTTGCCTTATTTGGAAACAAACTATTATGTTTTACTTGCTTGAAACTAAGAGCGGTCAGTGAACAGTCTGGGAATTTGCAAGGAAACAGAAGGAAACATGAAAACGGCAAGCTGTTACAACAAAGGAGCACAAAGTAGTGAATACGTAGTGCGGATTGCGACCTCCAAACTTGATTCAGTCAAACAAATGATCGCCTCCTGAAAGACTCGCAGTTCCAATGCTCCGATCCGCAGAAGGAACGATTTCTGCTTATGGTTGGACGTGCATTTGCGGGAATTCTCACTGGCTGTCACGGACAACAGTTTTCCGATAGAGAGATAACAAGGTGTGACTACTCTCATCCATCGATGTTCAACCCTCTTCAATGTATTTCTAGCATAATGGTTATCATCGAGAACAAATTCGAGCTTCCAGGTTGTTGGTGGATGTTGATTTGGCTGATTGTACGGCTCCTAATACAGAGGAAATTTTTAATTTCTCCTAAAATGTGGGAGGAGCCCCAATCGGAATTAAGATAGGTTTCTAATCCAAAAGTCGAGAAAAAACCCTAAGGATACTTGGTTACTATCGTGTAAAACATGTCATAACATCCTACTGTTAACGGAAGACTGTTGTACGTATCATTGTCAGTAAGAATATGCTTCTTGTAATGCCGACTGTCATTTGAAAATTAATTTTCAATCTCCCGAAAGTGTTTTTTTCCAATGGTCCATTGGGATTTCACAAAACTTTGATCCCCGAATCGGATTTGTACTGAAAAGTAGCAAACCGCAATTCATCTAAAGAATAAGGTCAGCCTCAAAAATGTACTTTCTCCGAATGCCGGGATCTGCAACGGCTGTATAGCGGCCTTTTGAAGGTATCTTGACCAAGGAAAAGTTTCTTTCAGTTGCTTTTGGTAATGTAACGAAAAATTCCGTGGTCCTGAATGAAGGCAGCACCAATGGCAGCAACCGAAACATCAATTTTCCTTACCCAGAGGGAAGCTAATTTCCATGGTCACCCCTTATTCGTTATCGATCGTATCCTGAAGAACCTGAGGAGCTAAACGAACTATTCAGGCCTTGGGAATCTGTGGCTACGTACCAAAGAATTTATTCTGTCCAAGAATTGCCGTTTGCGCCGCGAATAGTGGATGAACATTCCTGATATGTTTTAATATTATGAGGAACAGGCATTCCTCACGGTGGAACTTCAAATTTCGTGATATTTACTCGTCGTAAGTGAGTAGTTTTCTTAGTGCCGTTTAATTTGAGACTGCATCTTTTTACGTTTTTGGAAATTTTCCCAACTTGTCGTCGTTTTACTTCGGAACCGCCCGACAGACCATGATTTTGCTTACCTGGGTGTAACTGCCAGAAAATCGTTCTCCATGGATACTGTTGCCAAATTTTCGCTGAAAGCAAGCACGCCGTTCATGTCTCCGCAAGATAAGCAAGAAAACTGAAAGCGGTACATCTATCCCCTTAATGCGTGATAGGGATTTTGGGGTAAGCTCTTTTTAGGTGAAGAGTGCTGAACATTATAAAATGTACAATCTTGTCAACTAATTGTTTCATAAGAGAAAGTGAGTATGCATCCAGCTACATGATACTATTTGCGTTTTCACTATAATCAATAACTATGTTTTTATGTCTACAATTGAAAGTTATGTTGACTTGTGTTTGCCAAAGTGACTTAATAATCTCAGGACTTCAACTAGTAAGAAGTACTCGCTTGGGATTGGATAGCGAAGCCGCCTCGTTGCTATGGCGGAACCCAAGTGGCAGGTTACCTGACAAAGATGGGAACTCTTTTTCACTCTTAATAAACTCACTCACTGGGTAGGTAGACGTTCTTCTGGATAAAACATACTCCCGTCGTCCTTCCAGCGGAAGAAATGAATGGCCTGCCAATCGGTTCTCTCATCAACTTTTTAATGTAGATATTTTGATGTGTTTCTAGCTAACACCGTCACATTCAACGAAAACAAAACAACATCCCTAAGCAATGCTTGACAGGGCGTTTGACGACATCGTTATCTCATCGCTTCCTGTATGATGAGTGCTTGTAATGAGATACAAGTGACTGACGGTTGTGTAACTCTCATAAGCAAAACGTAAGCAGCATTACTGAATATTGTCGACGATAGAAGCTAATACACAGGAACAACTGGTTTTGTGGATTAGGAATTCGTTTGGGAATATTCCTTCTTCCACAAACCCTAACAAACGGCCACCCGAGTAGGACATTTTAGTGCTGAATGGCTATCAGAGGCAAAAAAAATAGCGATGAGTACCATCAAAGGCTGTTGCCATCTTCTGGAATAGAGAGCAGAGGAGTACACATCCCGACTAAGCCTCGTCACTACAAACTTCCGTTGTTGGATGGGCTGATCCGGCGAATGGCCAGCATACGAGGTCAGCGTCATACATTGTTTTTGTTCAACGGGACACTAACTTGTAAGATTCTTCTTCTCCAGTGGTCGCTTGCATACGCGTGCACGACCCATGAATAAAGACGACCCTGGCCGGTGGTGGCCCAACGGATGAGGTCGAGGCGTTCGGATGTGAAGGTCGCGGGTTCGAATCCTGACACCCCCGGGTCAACTTCCCCAATTGACAGCCCGCTGCTGGCCGCGGTCCCCTTCCTGCAAACTGATGTACGTTGCTGTTTCATTATTAAAGGAAGTAAAAGATAAAAGATCAAAGATAAGAAGATTTCGTTGCAGTTCTTTGTTGCTGAAATAGGTCTACTTCTCACTGGATTTGGAAATTATTTTGGCCGTATCTCGGATTGTTGGTTTTCGCAGGATTCTGATCACTGAGAGTAAATGTATGGGTGGAAAACTTTTCGCTGCCACTAGAGGTGAGGTCGTTAGTGCAAGTGTTCGGTTGGTGGTACTTTGCTGTATTATAAAGTTTGTCATTGGCTTTGACCTTGACCTTCGAAGACCTTGGATTAGAAACTGTGTTCGATTTCCACTTGGCATCTGCTGACTCGACACTTGACCCAAGGTGATTAGCTTTGTGCGGTCAAAGATTAAGCCACAGAGAACAAAATTAACTTCAATCCAAGTGTAGCGTGTTCCCAGTTGACCATCTTAGTGAATTCGTTGCGTACGTTTTGACCCTGGCTGATACGTTTACTGGGGTTCGATTCATGCTGGTTTACCTGCTTCCATTATTTGCAGATTGATCAAACAAAGCGCTCAAAGATCAATGTCCCGTTGAGTGTTGCATAAGGTAGCCGAAGAAGATCAAGGTCAAAGCTAGCGGTAAACTAATCGATGCAGAAAACGCCACTAAATCCCAACATGAACTGATAGATTAACCTCGACTGATGATGAAACATTTGCGATCTACACATGTAGGCTCATCGATCAGAATCCAATATAGGACAAATCTAGGACTATGATCGTTGACTAGCGCTGTCAATTATCCTAGAAGCTGTTCCTTTTTATTTTTGGATAATTGTAGAAAGTGCCGCGTACACATTTCACTGTTTTCGGATCTCGTATTGCATTATGAAAGTTTGTTTTTAAATGCTCAGACACTGAAAGAGGGAAAGAGAAATTCAACAGTTTACAACTGTTTGCCGGAATTTATCGTTTTGGTGAGGACAAGATATGGTAATGAAACTGTTGCATGAATAAATCCAGTAGTCATCCTCCACGACAGAATGAAGATCGAGCTCTAATCTCGGAGGTTGGAAGTGCTTGTCCTTTGTCAACTTCGACGAATGAACAAACGTCAGAATGGTTCGAGTGTGATGGACGAGGGTAATTGAATGGGCGGTTTTAATCAATTCATATAATAATAGAAAATAAATAATGCAACAAATAAAAAATAAGTGGGGGTGAACCAGTAAAAGATATCAAAATTCCAATTCGTAGCAACAACAGGGCAGTTTCTGAGGCCATCTCGATGAAACATACTGGAGCAACCCTACCACAAGATTTCGTTTGATCTCGACACAAAGATATCACATTCCTAAGGTTGCTCTAATGATGTTTTCATATTTCACGTTTGAAAAGCTGTTGACTTCGCAAAATTATTTGTACAGACTTGGCTGATACTTCCTTACCAAAATTGTCCCTTTTTCTATCTCGGCTGGTTATGGAATACAAGACTTTATTGGGTTGCTTAATTTTTACCAGGGCAATACCAAGTTCCGATGTTGTATATCGCTCCATTTTAAAGGGGATACTAACTGAGGCATATTTCTGCCCTTGTGGAAATTTTATCCAGACATGCATTCGAAATGAACTGAAATCGAACGTAGCTTCCCAGCCACCGAATCTAATCTAGCAATTTACTTCATACCCGGGCAACCGCAAATCGAATACCTATCTTGTCCTGTACTATATTTGTCGAAAGAAGCTCTTGAAGGAGTCTTGTCTTGAACAAAGTGTGCCATAGTATCAACAATGGGTCCATTATAATATCTAATTTTATGAAGCATAATGAAATTTCATTCGCTCAAACACAGTCACTGATATAACTCTCTCTGTTCATGCTGACTATCCAGCCTTCGGAATAGGGGCAACAAATTTTCCAACAAAACTGGAGTTTTCATGAAATAATTCACCATGTGATATCATCGTTCAACTCACTATAAAGAAACCATGGAAGCACTGTACATCTGTTTCATCCTTGCTAGGTATGATGAGCAGTGCATATCCACCGCACCCGGAAAGGTGCAGCCTCATGTGGTGAAGTTCAACAAACCGTTCAGAGCCTGCCCGGTCGCGTAATGGCTAAGACGTTCGACTCACAATCGTTCGTCCCGGGTTCGCGTCCCAGTTCGGGCGCGGTGGATATGCACTGCTGATGATTCCCAACAAGGATGAGACAGTTGTACAGTGCTTCCATGGCTTCTTAATGGTGAGTTGGGCGATGATATCACATAGTGAATTATTTCATAAAAGCATTCAACCTCCTACTACTAAAATGCACCAAAACTGTAGTTGTCGATATGGTTCGTTATTGCATTATGTATGTATATAATTGTTCGATTTAATTTTTAAGGTAACTTTTGTTTGAACGCGTTTCTTAAACAAACCTTTTTCATTCCGAATTAAAATGTGAAAGCTAACACAGAAAAGTGTTTTGACCCAATTACGCAGTTAATTGATGGAACTAAATGTGCTAAATATCATTCAATGTCCATTTTGTGTTTGATTTCTGCTAATGGACTAGTTTGCTGAGCAGGACGGGAGTAAATTTGACGCAAATTCTTTTGGTTTCCAGACGGTGACCTACATTTCTGCCATCCGAAACCCCGGTAATTGAGGTCGAGAAATTTTTTCCCAATTTCGAAAGAATGCCTGTGGTAACCACAGGCTGGGCTCACTATTGCCTTTATCGATAACTGAGGATCCTTAAGCATATATATATATATATATATATAGTGATGGGTAATATGCGCTAGCAGTGCATGAATAACCTGACCCTCTGACTTTTATATTTCAGGCACATCAAGTGTATTTTACATCGTATCGTAAGTTTGGTTGGATAAGGGGACGCGTGATCCAATGAACTGGAGCAAACGTGCACAATACTGTTGGCTGGGCACCCACACCCCCACATACGTATGCACAAATGGACAAACAGATGCAGGGCTGAATCATGACAGGGGCCAAAACTGAACAATGCGTATTGTGACTGGGCTCAGTGTACGTAGCAAGTTAATGGATGAGTATAAGTAGAAGAAAATCATTCGTTTTGTTTATGGTTGCTCACAGTACCGTGGCGTCTGGAAAACTCATCCTCATATTTTGTTCAAACATAGAATACTCCGCATAAAAACGCTGATCACGTGAATTGCACTCAGTCAAGAGTCAGCGCATGTGCTTTGCAAGCATGGGTTCACCAAAGGTACCCCGCATTTAATTCAGAAACACCTACGATCTGGAATCTAGAGGTTAAAGTATGCCTTATTTGCTGATTATCTTACATCTGTAATGTACATGTGAAATTGATATGAGTGTAGAAGAATATGCATTACATGTATGGTGTTGACAAGAGCTAGTAAGTAAAAAAGTAATGAAAAAATGATGTCAGACATCGCAATGCATAATTTATGTACGCTTGTGTGGTATTGATCAGTAGCCTTAAAACAGTTCGGGTTGAATACATTGCATTTTGTAACTCAACCTGTTTTGTGCCCAATATCAGAAGCAAATGTTAGGTACCTCAAGATCTGACATTTATCACAATTTAGCCGTGACCATCTGTGATCCAAAAGGAATGAGATGCTTGAAATTCGCCTTCGAGGGAATAACTGAATTCATGAAAACTTTAATTGGACAGCTGCAAAAAGTCTCGGTTCACGCAAGGCCACCACAGTTTTGCTCACCATCGCTGGCGGTATTCAGAACAGAGATCTTTTTTTTCTAATGTCCAAAAAGACCACCACCAGTCGGCCGATTATCTGAAGTGTTGCTATCTTTTGTGTTCACAATCAAAGGAAAAAGTTGAGCAACGCCTCTATTTTTGGAAATTACCGTGTGAAGAATGACCCTTATGCTATATCATTAAGTTAAAAACGGCACCTAACCTTACCGTGGTCATAGTTTGTGGGACGACAAGTAGACTTATCTTCGATATATTTTTATCATTCATCCAATGTTCGTGACCATTTATTGACTGCTATTCAACTCACTTTTGAAGAAAATCGGACCAATTTCTTGAGTTGGGAATTTTTTGTCTCCGAGATCGAGAAGGAACTATTCCACTCGGTCTTATGTATCCTTTTTGAGACGACCAATACCTTCGCGGGATAATGGTCAATTTCGTGGGCAAAATTACAGTCACAAATGTTTGGGATAGCGAGGCCAACCTAGGTTTACCTAAGGAACGGTTCACCGCGCGACATCACTCGTGATTCCGGGGAGTGTAAACCGTCGGGGCATTACTGCATCATTATTTCATCCCCATTGAAAACATATGCAGTGCATATTTGCCGAGGCCAAGCCAGGACTGTCTGTTCTCTGTAATGCATGGGTATTGGAGATAGAGCGCAAATCTGATTCGAATATAGCCACGTCAAGTAAATGGTAAAACAATACATAATTGGAAACGACCATTCACTACTCTTCCTAAAGTGTTTTGTTTCTTATTCAACCATGGTGATAAATCAGATTAGTCCATTGCTCAAATGGCGAAATTTGCCTTTTGTCTGATTTAGTCCCCGATATCTGACCGGTACAAATGCTGTGTTTTGAGTGCATTTCTGGAGGATCGATCTGATTAAACCGGCAGGATAATTGTACCGCAAGGATGTGGATACCAGACAATCTAACAGCCTAAAAGTTCAATCAGTGTAGCCAAATAGCCTTGGTGGTCAGTAGTTAGTCGAAGATAGTTAACCCCTGAATGGGCAGCATCAAGACGAAGTGAAATAAAATGCTTGCCTAAAGTGAATACAGAATTAAATGGACCGCAACTCAGAGTCTAGGAGATGGCTAGCCAAAGAACAAGGGGATAATGACGACAGGAGGGAAGAAGAAATCTTATGCAGAATATTTGCTTACAGCTGTCTTTTCCAATGCTGGGAATAGACTTGACATCTGCATTTGAATATACGTGACACGTGTGTTCGTATGTCTGTGTGTTAGTATGCGTATGAATGAATGAGTGAGTGACTAAATTATCACTCGAGTGAATGATCATACTCATGATTAAGTAATTGAGATTGGACTACTTTGGAAAACCGTAGAAAATAATCGAATTTCATAATGGTTGATCACCGACAGTTTTGCAATCCAAAGCAATTGGATAGCTGTACATTATCAATTACTGACTGGCCCGTTAACGGAATTAGCATTATCCGAAAAACCGTCATTTGTGGATGTAAATGAAAACATTGTCCGGTTGACGTAACTATGGGAACGCGTATAATCTTCCAATAATGATGAATTCAAACGTTTTTTTTGCAGAAATGATCATCTCCATCCGTCCGTGAATACGAAAACATGTTTGTCCCCTAAAATTATTGCTGAGTAGTTCTAATATGAACTCATCTGGCAATGACGTTTATAATGCATGATTAGGAGAACAATAGTAACACTATTACTAATATAAAATAAGTATTTTTTGCTTAACATTGCCTGCAGCTGGTCCACAAATGCTACGAGAAAATCAAATAAACATTGTACAGTCTGATTACTGTCGCATTCTTACCAGTGATTTCCGTTCAACTAGGACAATTATTGGTTGATCAAACTTAGAATGTACCGTAGATTAAAAAACGTGGAAGGTCTTTTCAAGGTAACAATTGTGCGAGAAAAATCGTGCACAGTTTTTGATCCTGGGAATGCTTTACGAACGACCCAGCAACACCTTTGAGGCTCCGTCGGAAAACTCTGGGATACAATAAACAAGTGATGACGTTTGGTTCTGTCTGGTCACATTTTCATTTTGTCAGAGGGGAAATATTCCTCCAGTTTGAACTTCGAGTACGTTACTTGCAAAACATATATAAATATATTTGACTTGTTCGATTTCAAGCCAAAATGATGATAACTCGATGATCACGAGTAGGAACAGACGAATAAAACAATCCTGCACTGCAAATGAATGATTATGAATTCGTGATAATCTAGTTCGTCCCTTGTTGTTGGATCTCGGCTCTTCCATTATATTTCCGATCGCACAGGTCTGCTTAACCAATGCAGTAATCTTGCCAACAGTTGTTTTCACTCCATCCCTAAAGAAACGCTGGTTTATTTGTCCTTTTTTATCAAAGATTTAAGAAACCAAATTCGGTTTCAGAACGAAGTTCGTGGCCGATTAAGGGCTACCAGACGTGTGGGGAAATAACCAAGAATGGGTCTAATTGGACCTGACAGGTTAACAGTAAAACGTCCGTATGTCGATCACCAGATTAACATCGTATGGGTCGTCTAGAGCTGGTTTTCTCACAGCGCATGGCTTAGGAACTTAAGACATTTTCTTGTCTGAGTGACTCTCTTAGGTAGCCATAGATTGCAGAGTATAGTAAGAGAATAGGATTTTCAAATTAGCCGCTGAAATTTCAGCTATCCAAGGACAGTTTGTGACTGATCCGTCGAAATTTAATTACATCGAGAAATTGACGTCGATTGTTTGTCATTCATCATTTGGATAACGGAGTTCGCATTTTCGAGGGAATCATCACGTGTCTATGATGTAAAATCTAACTGTGATTGAAAGATTCGTGATGGATGAGCAGTGAATTTGGTGCGCTTCAAACGAAACAACATTAGGACATCCGTGGTTTTTATCCGAGGGTATGGGGTGTCCATGCTCTTTCATAACGTTTCATCAACTTATTCATTGGTCAGATATTTCCAGAATGGACAAACCTACCAGTTGGATCTAGTGGACTATCACGATACAAGCACATGCATTTTGGCATGCGTATAAAGTCAACCTTCCTTCACCAGTCTGAAGTTTTCAATACTCATTCGTACAATGCGAGATGATTTGCATTGCTTGTTTAATGACGATTTACTACTCTGCCAGGTTTTCGCCACATGGATTTTGGGACTAGTTGTTCATGTGTCAACGAAACGGCTCACTGGGCTGTTATTCATGCGATGTGAACGACATGTGACTTGATGGGTTAACTCTCGGGAACAAATATCGACATCATCGGATAGAAAATCTCACTGGGGCGACGAGAGCATTTCATATGTTCGAAATCACGAATGATGTCCTTTGCAAAGTTAGTAATTCGTAACGGAGGAATCATACAAGACAGAACCAACCAATCAATTATCCCTAGCCGTATGAAAGACCTGTCAATCATGGCTAATGACCTTTCAGCCAGGAGAGACGATTTGATGATGCAGAACAGAATCAGATCAACCGAAACTGATCGGATAGAAGAAACAACTCCGACTGATGAAATTTGCGGAGAATTGACTTGCACGTGCGATTATGCAGAATAAGTATCACATTGTTGGCATCGTAGCACATTTTGTTGTGCTGTACTGCACCATAATGTACTTTAGTGTTGCCAAGCCTTTCCCCTTTATTCCCGTCGGTAATAAAATGCCTCATTGTATGATTTATGGTATTAGCGACAACAAAAGTAAGCCTAACAAATTTGACTTAGGTTTGCTATTGGTACTTGCAAGTTAAAACGGAGTCCCGTCACTCGACCGGTAGCTGCCAAGTGAGTTAAACGTCTATCACCGAAAATATCAGGGGTTCGAATCGCGGGTGCGGCGGGCACTTTGGTGATGGACAGAAACATGGTTTTGTCCAGCTCGTTCACACTCTTGACCTAGTGGTTCTATGACACGCCAAGTTTCACGATCACCACCATCGGTCTCCTTCCGGTGTAGTGAGACTAACTGCATTGGGGCATATCCCTTCCACCGCACTAGTGCTTCAAACTTGTGATAAAAGTTAGCGATAAGGCCCGGATACGTACTGTCATTACCCCCTGACTCCGGCCTAAGCTATGCACATGAAGGGAACGTGGGATCCACAGCAGCTGGAAAAAAAGTTCGATTTTACTCGCAAAATATATATTCGAGCCAGTGGGAGGCTGGACGAGTTTGAACTTCCTCGTGTGTTGACACAATTCTGATTAGTTACTTGCGTTTACAGGTACACAGCAAAACTTTACCGAGTTGTATCAAATGATTCGGGTGTGAGTTTACCACATTAAGTCCAGGAAAGCTGACATTATACATATATATATATATATACGCAGGAAGTAGTACCTGGATGCGTAAACAAAATTTTCCCGGGAGCACACGACCGGTTTCGCGGTTATTGTCGCTTGTCAGGTATGCGTACCCGATGCTCTCTTGTTCAAACATCCACATACTTGTACACTCCGAATTGATTGATATTTCTCACCAGAATCGAATCTGTAGCAACAGGAGTGTGCATGGAAGCTCTTCGTCGAAGAGTCCACAGAAGAATCACAACTGTGATTCGTTGATAATTCTTTGTCAGTTGGGCTGAGCCAACCTTAGGAACGAGGGCAGAATGCCCCAGAATATACGTATGTATATATAGAACCAGGAAGTAGTATCTGGATGCGTAAACAAAATTTGCCCGGGAGCACACGACCGGTTTCGCGGTTATTATATATATATATATATATCTATATACGCACACATATACTAGCTGTCCTGAATGACAAGCTGAGATTGTTCCTTCTCAAACTGTCTTCATGGATAAATTTGACAGGATGGACTTCCAAGATGGGTAGGAATAATGTGAATAACATAATGGAAACTATTACGCGTAATCGCCATTTTTAAGTGTTTTGTTTCTGTCCGATGACTTCTTCGTCTCTTGGTCTAAAAAAGGTAAATTTGTTTACGATGAGTAGATTTCTTATTTTCCCGTCTTGTCTGACCAACGAATGACCGGAGATAGAAGATCCTGATACTGTACAACTTGTGAAATGAGTACCAATCAACCTAGATTCATGGAAGTAGACGTTGCTTTCAAGGGGACAAACACTCCCGGTCCCAGATTCTGCATCCCAGTTTATCGAACTCACCCTCTTTTCAAACAGATAAGATGTAACACGTGAAAGAGACCATTCCGTAACATTCAATCCGAATGAGCGGTGTTCACACGTTCCTCACTGTCCAAACTGCGCCATGTTCCTTTCGAATAGGCTGACTCATCAAAGGAAAACGCCGCACGTCAGCACGGTTCGCTACAACTAGGGCAGATAGGTTTGTCCAAGTTTAACATCCACCGTGAGCGATCTGTGCAAACTGGACATCAAAACAATTCCCGCCAGATGGTTTGTACTCGTGTTACGAAGTTGTTGTTGGTAGGTAGGATGGTTGGTTTGTTTGCTGGCTCCTTTGGAACTCATTTCACGATGTTGTAGGGTGATTTGTTTGGAAAACGATGATGACGACGAGCGGAAGGAGGAAAACGATAAATTTGTGTAAATCTGTTTTATCTAGCTGCTAGTTTACCGTGTCGGGCTTAGAACGTTCACAAAGCGATACGTAACGGGAATAGGTGTAACAAGGTTTTATTCGAGCAAGCAGATATTTAGCCGGGTTGGTGAACAAATGAGGCGATGCTGGTGAACGTATTCATTCGATCACGAGTCCCAGTGAGATTGCTTCGATTACACTGAACAGTTCGGCATAACAATACAAACGAACGTGATTTAACGCTACAACAAATCAGTATTTGTCGGATTTACACAAATTTGATCGCATACATGCATAGCAAAAAAACAACGGACATGTTTGCGAGTGTGCAACAAGACTGCGAAAAACCAGAATGAATCTAGAGCGGAGAGGTACAAAGAAGCGCATATGAACGGTACTGTTTACTTTTCTCGTGTGTAGCATTCATTGTTTGAAGTCGTTACCACGACTATCGGTAACAGTGTAGAAAACGTGAAAGAGAAATCCCGGTTAGGATATGCTTTGGTACAATAAACAGTAACTTTCAATGCAAATGAAAATGATGAGAATTCCGTCGTTCTACCCGATTGATAAGTCGACTTTTCAATTGACAACCCCTTTTCGGTTTCAATTAAACTCATTCCACTTTGGTTGGGCCAGTTTTTGGGTCACTGAGCGGAAGTCTGTGCGCGCTTGAGTGTGTGTGTGTGTGTGTGTAAGTGAGTGAGAGAAAGAGGTAGACAGATGGGTGTCGTCGTTTGAAACGTGTTGAACCACGGGCAAGACCAATGCAAATTCAGACAAAAAAAAGACAGACTTAGAAGAAACAGCCGCACTATAATCGCGTTTAAGAACAAGACAACATAAAAAAAATTAAGCCTCTAATAGCGATCGAATCACGAGACTTGGTCAGCAATCCGCTGAAAATTCAGGTCAGAGTAAGCAACGAAATGCTTCAATTAGGAAGTAAATTTGTACGTGTATGCGATGAAACAAACTACTATGCGGACGGATCTTAAAAGAGTAACATACAATGAGATTGATTCGAAAAAAAGGAAGCTAACGATTACAAAAGAATATTAAACTGAATGTGGTGAACTTCAGAAAACGATAAGCAAAAAATGGAAAAAGTGAGTCGGACTGGGTTTCACCACACAGCTATTGGGGTGTCACGGGATAAATAAATCGACCCGACTTTGAGCATGCAATGTAAACCGATGAACTGAAGCACAAAATCTGTTAACGTATCCTGAAAGTATTCCGGCAGGGTGCTTTTACTAGTGACGATGGGCGATGCGTGGGTGAAGTTTGTACTCATACTCAGTGGGAGTGATATATCTTACTGGTCCAAGCCCGAGAAGATTAGCCCCAGAAACCGTGTCTGAAATCGTTAACTGAGTCCATCGTCAAGTTAGTACCGTTCTACTAATAAAATAAACAAGGTCAGCCAGACGTCGATTCCCGTTTCTGATTCAAATATGTCTCCCATTGATCAGATGAATAAAGTTACACCCCAACCGACGTGATTGCCAGTGTTTTTGTTTGTTCAGCTTCGCTTCCTGGCGCCCAGTCGTGTGTAATCACATCTGGTTGCAAGCTGGGACCGCGAATGCTGATTGGCTGGTTCACCGTCCACTGGTTGATGTTTTTGTCTTGCTTTAGTCACGTTACAGCTTTGCCTAGTGGGACGGGGAAAAAGTGGTCTCCCTTAGGCCTCGTTATCGGAAATCGATCATTGTTGATCAAAATAAGGAACATCATACTGTCGAGCACTGATTCTTAATTTCTCATTTATTGGTGTTATTCCAGGCTGGAGTTGTTAAAGTAACCCAGAAGTTATTAAATGACTGTCAGAATGTACAAAACGACAGACCAGTTTGAAGATAATATTCCCCTTTAAAATTACGGTTTATTCATTTTTTTCTTTGTTACAACGTCTCATTGTTGCAAACTAGACCATTCAGAGTAATGTTAGAATCTAATTCAGGGAATACAGATCAATTTGTTTAGTTTCGTAATATCGGAATAATGGAATGAGTTTAACGTTAACTGCATTAAGTTTATTGAATAATCTTAAGCGCAGTTATTGTTCATATTACACATCCATGACAGACAACGAAGAGATATGAAATCTCGGACAAAGTACTAATTTTGGTGTAAATATCAGGACGGAATGGTGTAAGGAGCGCATCGAAGAATCGATGCGCCATGTAGCGGTTTTTATTGTGAATGACATAATGTTACTAACAGCATTGTCGGCAGATGCAATTTGCCAACGTTTCGACTACAGCGCGTAGTTTTTCTCAAAGCAAGTTTTATAATCAAGTCTGCCAATTTTGTTATTGAAAGTACAAAGCGTTCAGAAAGTTTTATTTTCTTCCGCGCTACCGCAACAATTTGGTCAGAAACAGCAGCAATGACTGTGATTCATCGTATTGCCGAAAGGGGACGAATTATCAACAAACACTTATTTCAATAACTTCGACCACAGACCGCGTAAATGAAGACTGTAAGGAGATCTCGGTGGTTTAAAATCAATTGCAGTTTACTTATATGACTTTCGTGCATACATACATAGATATATATACATATATATAATATAAACAGGTTAAAAAGAAACTTGATTGGTGCAATACCTTAGGGCCGCAGGATCTCGCTGGATTTTCGTTTCTCATTTTGGCCGTTTAGCACCATTCTAACCGGTTGGTTTTGGTTTCAGATGACCTTGAAGCGGTACCACACGGTGTCAGGCGGTTCACATGCAGGCTCATCGCGTCTCCCCATTAAACAGTCATCAGGCACAATTTGAAAAATCTGTTTTAAAGAGACATCCAACTGACGCCTCACTAGGATCGGATGACGAAGTTACAATCTGTTGGTGGAAATTTTTGTTTCGGATTATGGAACGAAAAAAACGTTACCCACGAGAGCCATGACAACCGTTAAAATACATTCCACGTTTTATGTGAATTCCATGGATGTTGATTGTCCGAAATTCGGAAATTTTGCTGTTCTGAGTTTTTCATTAATCATCGGAATTAGGTTTTCATCAGAGACAACTGAAATAAGCACAAAAGCATACCCCCCAATCAGTCAGAAAGCCAAATCTCAAAGTTGACGTTTGAATCCCATGTTACGCCGAGGTAGGACCAGTGGTGCTCAAGCTCTCGGCATCATTACGTTCCAACATGAAGTGGGCCAATCCGACTACTCCAGCCCACGATCATTCGCCTTTTCGGTAACACTGCACTTGAGGTAACCTGTTTTAAGGAAAGTCATATTATTATTAGGTATAAACATCGACATGTTTTGTAACTCAGACTGACGGCATTCAAACATTTTGGCGACTAAATTTGGCGCGTAGATATGAAACACTTCAGTAACAGTCGAAGTGACTTGATCATTGTGTTCCCAATGGTTTTTCGTTCTCGTCCGTTTGTTATATCTGATAAGTGAGTTCACTGCTAAGCGCCGCACGCCCAGGAATGTCACATGTTTGCTCGATCCCGGAGACCAATTCTATTCAGAATAGTTGTTTGTCGTCCTTTATCCTTCCATGACATGGAGTCTCGGTTTTCTTTCTACGAGTTAGCATTCATTGATTCCTGTTGCAAATTTTATCCCAGTTTGCTCTTCGTACGATTTGTCACAGTCACTGTATTTCATATTGTCGATGACATTCTTTCGTATGAATTCTTCTAATCTCATAATAACACACGGGTAGAACTACGATGTCACAGTAATTTAATTTCAGATCGCACCTTCCAACCATAGGCCTCGCGTCATCAGGTCAGCCTTGAACTAGGGAACAAATCGATCAGAAGTTCCTTTGCAGCCATTCTTCTGTGTTTGATATAATTCTTTCTATAGATTTTGAAAGCTTGTTTGGGGATCATGATGTCCCATGATTTTGACGTTTATGAGGGCACTTCAAATGCAACTTGTTAAAAGAATCACTATTTCCTTGTCAAACAGCGCTCTTTGCATTGCTTCATTTCATAATTAACATGAATGGAATAATCACCGCCGGAGTATTGGCCCAGCACAGTTTCCATTTCCAGGACATTTCTGCTGAAAACAACGTGCTTGTTGGGGGCTTGCCACGAAGGGTGTGACAACCGCGCGATCAATAAAAGTATCTACCAGAACAAACCAGCACAATCACGGACAAACTAATAAGTTGTAGGTTGGAAAATTCCTCAACATCAAGGTGCCGATTTTAGCTACATTCGCATTTCAAAGATCTCACGGTGAAAGAATTTTCAAGATCAAATTATTTACCAATGTCAAGGTCAAACTTTGGGACCGGAGTGTCATATGTGGAGGTGAGCACAAAAATCATTCCCAACAAACAACCAAAAGTCATTTCGGCTGATAATAAAAAAACAACTCGAAATAGGCCCCCAGCTCCGTGAATGCAGGTCTTCGTAAATATCTGTGAATTAGTTTTGTAAAAAAAAGCAAAAGGTGAACAAAATTTTGCTGATTTTGGCCTTGAAAAATTGGGATGGCATGCATTTAGTTGCCGATTTGGCGTCTCGATTGTCAAATACTCCAAATGTGACGGTCGCGTTCAACCATTGCCGTTTGTAGGTCGACTGAAAAATGTAACTGTGGTCTACGATCTCGCCACAATCCGTCACAGAAGGGTATGACAAACAAAAAACAAGGTTAAATGGAGGTCTGCCTGATTTGTTAATCTGTGATGCACATCTCAAGGATTTCCTCTACAGTTGTAAGGAGTTCCACGAAGTTAATTTGTTCTCGTTCCATACGAAATGATCACCAAATAAAGTTATCCGCTCAAATCTGTGCTGGACGATATCTGTAATAGGGTAAACCATAAAATGCACATTATTCCAGTTAGCGGTATGTGGACTTATGCTTCATTTAAGTTGCATCAATACAAAGTTAAGGTAGACAATAGATTGTTACTTACGGTAAAATGCAAAATATTTCGGAACCCGATATCTTCTCCCATCATCAGTCATTCTATAGTCATTCACTAATCCCTAGGTCCTACAGGCTCTAGCGAAAATTATCAATTTAGGCTGATAAAAAATATCCATTTAGTAGAGAAAGCCAGTGGTACTCACAGAACTAAAAGGCTCACATCAAAGCCTGTATGATAGTTATAAAGTTCGTCAATCTGCAGAATTATCGTCATGAAAGTTGCCTGGATGTCTGGCGAGTTTTAAATATACACTAACCGGTCAAAACAAAGTAGCGACTAACAATTCTACAATGATTGAAATCAGAAATACTCGATATGTCTGTTCTTGACCACCTAGTTCAAATGAACTCAACCGTGAAAATGCCCAAATCCGCTTGGTCATCAATCATGCAACCGAACTTTGTGTTTGGACATTTGTAACAAGTTAAGTTCAACCAATCACAACCCGTGAATGTGCCTGTACAATGTGTCAAAAATTTGTCCATGGGAGAATGAAAATTACTTGAATACGAGGAAATTTCTTTTCCATGTAGATCTTCATTGAGGATGAAAGCGAGAATCTGTCGTTCGTAACCACCAGACTTGAGAGTAACAAATTCGGCCACTTGGCAACTAAAAATAATGTTGTAGTCTGTAGGTTGTGAGTGAACAAAGTTATGGATAAAATTTGGGAATGAGTTGATTAGGGACAGGTGCAAGTATAAGGCGGGGGATGAAGATGATACGGTGAGTATGCACGAGTGATTGTCGAATTGGTTTTCTTAGTCATTGTATGAATTTGTGTTATCCAGACAACTGTGATTTCAACAAACAAATTATTCTAGGTTTGATGGCCATGTGATGCCGTGTGCGCGATCCTGATGTTGCCAAGACCTCGTTGGATGACTGTTATTATGAATGATGTTGTGAACGGGCGCGAAAATTCATGAATCATCCGTTAGGTTTGCCAAATTGAAACAAGCAGTTTCACGACTACCATCGTCCAATCACTGTTGAAAGTTAGGAGGTTTTTGGACGACTTCAATTGTCACTGATGGATCTGTGGGGAAAATCGATAAATCGGGATCTAGAAATAGCGTAAAAAGGGACAAATCAAGCAAGGGTTAATAATATCTTATAACTTAACTCAGCTTGCAAATATAATTCGGAAGCCAGAGTCTACTTATATTACGAAAACGTCATTGATAAATTACCGGGGTTCTTCGTATATCTTCTCTATTTAACTGCCGTTTCTGGTTTAAAAAGCGCGGGCGATCATGTTGTTACTGATCGATAATCCGTTGATGCCACAGTGCTTTACTTTGTCGAACGCCAATCGAGTTTTCTATATAAGTAAGTATACTTCATCCGGTGATCAGCCATCAAGTGGAATGCCACGTCTAAGTAACTAAAGCTATCAACTTAATGTCATTCTGTACCTGCAATAACAAGGTCTGACATTGAGCTAATGCAATCTTGTAAGAGCACTTTACACTTTTAGCTACTTACAGTGACACCCAAATGGCCGAGGAATATTTGTGAGTTATTTGGATCTGCACCGAAAAGTAAATCATCATCAACGGGTTAGAATTCAAATACTAAATTGCTCGAGAAAGTCTCAATGTCACTAAATTCACAAGAGAATATGGTGATTTCCGAATGCTCAAATGCAGCGTTGAAAGATAGGATGAAGTCGACCTCCCGCGGCAGACATCACTGGACGTGATTAATGAACCTAATGAAAGATTACAATAAACAGGAACTGCAGTTTGGCTGATTGTATCGAATGAATGGAAAAGCGAAGTGAACTTTGATGGCGCGCCGTTCATTGAAAGTATTTTAAGACTTTGCCACGAGGACTACAGCCCGTCTGGTCCAGAAATCTTATGGCTTTTAGGAAAATCCATCTCGGGATTGGCTTCCATTGCTGGGATAGGACCGGTATTCACCGTCATTTTTCACTCTCAGACATGAGTTTATTGCTTACTCTCGAAGTGGACCAAGGAAGCTGCTCCCTAAATTGCTCTATCCAAAGCTCCGGCTAACATTTCTAAGAATAAATCATTAAGTTGCCGGATTCTTTGATCACCTTACCTACACCCGTTTTCCATGGCCTTGTATGCCTATTCAGTCGCTAGAGTTTTCAGCTATTGTCAATAGCAGCAGCTTCTTCTATCTTCCTACTTTTCGCCATTTACCATTCCGTGCGGTTATTTATCAAACTAATGATCAACTGATGTCTCAGAGATATTCGCTCCAGAAGGCCGGATATATGACCATCTAACAGATCTCCATTGGATCTGAGGTGCATAGGACTTGGAGTCTTCCACGGTCTGCAGGGTATTTCTAACCTTTTCCAAACATTCACTCTGATCCCGAGCATTCACATGTGTCGATAACTTCGGAGAAATTGCCGAAGTCTGTCGCCTAGAGGCAACTGCACTACGCTGGTGATTTTCATTTTGGTGCGACCACACATTAGGAGCAAACAAAATCAGGGCACAAACCAAGTTGTGATCTATGTGCATCAATGTCAACCAAAATGACCGCCAAACTTCGACTAGTCCACGCATTCAGTGGTTGGTGCCAATGTGGCCGGTCCAAGTCCAACGCTGCGAATGCAAAAGAAAGCATCAGCTGAGTTGATGCGACCATTTATGACGAAGGCTTGTGTTTACTTTCTGCTGCATATGATGAAAACAAGCTAGAATAAGCTGATTACCTTTTCCCAGCTCCCTTGGCTAAGGCAGCTGATGGGAATGTGATGTTTTTTGTTTCCCCCGGGGGCTCAATTTGGAGTTGAAACCGCCGGCAGCGACCACCGGGAATGAGTATACGTAAACATGATGCCCTTATATATATATATAACAGTACTTCCGAATGTGAAGGATTTTAAAACTATTTGCTGGTATGCTGAAGTCCCAAGTGTATAAGTACGAACTATCAGTAAATGTCACGAACTCATTTTCGGGTTTCGCTTGTTGCATCTATTTTAAGATTGCAAAAATATCAGTTAAGCATGATTGATCTTGGCCGCCCACGGAAGCCGGCATGGACAGGAAAATACAGCTACAGTGGAGTACAAAATAGCCCATAAAATGTTTTGGAAGAGTCTCTGAATTTATGCCACTTTTTATAATCATGTGTGATCTAGCTCGTTTGTCAGAGTGAAGTGGTTCATTTAACAAGTGCTCTACCAAGGTTATGCCTGTTTTTATAGGCCTAAGATAACTACGTAATTATTCGGATATTCTACGCAAACTAGGGTTTACTAATCGTTGTTGATGATGAACTGGAGGTTTTAATTTAAGAAAGATCTACACCAATGTTGACCTTGGGTCAAGGTCATTCGGTTGCATCAAGTCTGTTGCTTAAAACTCTGTAATGGCAGAGAACCACCTAGTTGAAAACAGTGAAATCTTTTTTTAACAATGATTAAAGAAGTTTAGCTAGTTCAAATTTTCGTGTTCAAGCATCATACAACATTTTAACTGAATGGACTCCGTGATTTACATAACATTAAACGAGTATACTAGGCCGGATGAATTTTGTGCAACAGAAGTCAGTCACAATCAAAGGTGAACACAGTCACCTATAATACCGTCAACATTCTGCGGTCGAAGTTTTTACTCTATTCTTGAGTCAGCCTATTTCAAATATTTCATGCACCTCTGCGACAACAGAAGAAAAAAGAGTTAAACGCCTCAAGTTTAAGCGAATATAGAAAATAAATTAATAGCGCAATGAAACAGGGAACGTAATTATCCTACCCAGCAGTGGTAAGTGTTAAATGTATTAATTTGGTGATGTGTTGATACTGCTTGCGAGTGCAGAGCTTGTAATGAATTGAAAAACGCCTACAAACAGAACATTTTCCGCAGGAAATTCTTCAAAAGATTTAACCTTCTTGTTCAGTCATTCTAGTTAATTATTCAGATATGAAAAAAATTGAGAAAATTCTGTTCAACAAATAAAAATAAAAGACATTTTGGATAAGGGAGATTATTTGTAGTCCTTGAACAGACAGTTATCCATCACTAAGGAAATGGGCAAAATCTATAATAAAATTATAGTTATTTTTCAAAATAAGTTGCACGTGGAATTTGCCAAAAGTGCTAACTTGAATACAGTGATTTTCTCCCAAAGTTGCATATGTTAGGTGAAAGCATGCTCAGCTCTAAAAACTGATTCTTCACAGCCTGAATCTTGACGTTATCCGAGATAAGTTTTGATTATCTTATACTATAACTTAACGAGCTACCTTCACAATGGATAGTACTACCAAAGATCAGAGTCATTTTGATGTTTGAGGTGAAAATACTTTCATAATCGACCTGTTGTACACCATATCAAAATAACCAAGAAATGCTGAAGAGCAGCAGCTGGTCCATCGATTACCAGTGTTCATCCTCGCTTTATTTCTAACGGTAGGCACATCAAATGGTTGCAATCTAAGCTCAACCTGTTCTTCTTGGCTTGCTGATGATACATCATCGTCGGGACGCACAGACAGTGTTTGAAATTCGATATCCAGTTAATTTAACCATACACCGTCAAGTCTTTCGGCTTGTCATTGAGGAGCTTTGTCCCCTCCCACTGTATAAAATGAGTGCTAAGTCATATATTTCACCCTTTATACCGCTGCGTGCTACGGCGGGAAGAGTTCGTGTGATGCTTCTTATGTGAGTTTTTCTAAGGCCCATAATCATCATGGTTCACTTGTTTTGACCAATCCATTTCATATAGATTTCGCAATGACCACATTTTCTTCATCGCAGACTATTCAAAGGCTCTTCAGTCCTAACAGACTGAGATGCATAAGCCCCCGAGGTCCCAGCTGGCTAAGAACCCGAGGACTGACCAGGAGCACTGGTGGATACGGGAGTGCAGGAAAATGGAAACACTACAGCTATCGGAAACAGTCGCAACCTTCACCGACCGATTAGGATTACAGACCTACGGAAACCGTGCATAATCGAGGTGATTAGAAAATCCAATGGCATTCTGATTCCATTTCATGACCATTGGCTGGAGTGTTGGACAGAATACCTTAGGGATCAGTTTAGTTGGTATACTGCCATAGTGGGCCTTGGGCGATGGATACCAGTCCTCCATCCCAAATGGAGGGGATAAAGTATTTTTAAAAACATGTGTCCGTTGAACCATATGTGCATAGGTCGTCCGCTTACGCATCATAGCCAATGGAAAAACAAGGAAAGAGAAAAAAATGGGAAAAAAGGAAAATTGTACGGAACTTGCCAGACAACAGATTTTCGGTTCTCTAACTCCACACTAACGGATATCGACTGGGATCCATTCTTTGTCAGTGGACTTGACACTTTGTTTGCCCAAAACAAAACACTTTGCCAAATTGGTAGTAGAAGGATCTGGGAACTCGTGACTGATTGGTCCGTTTATGCGCCTATTTTACAAACAAGTAGAAAAAAAGCAATCCATTACAACCTCTATGTATCATTCCGTCAACTAGCTTTGACTGGGTAGTAGGTGAAGCTTTGAGAGCAAAATAGTCCGCCAGTGTCTTTCCTTCCAGTAGGTCACAATTGAGGGGTTCGGATATGAGGTTCACGGCTTCGGTCCCGTCTAGCGCTGGTCAGCTGCCCACTCGGCATCGTACTAACAATCACAACCCCCATCGTGAAAACCGATGCACGATGTGGCGGAATTATTTGTATACAATGCAAGCACCAGCCGATGGTCATGTCATAGGCTACGATCGTGTCAGCATTCTTCAGCGTGGTTTCCCGACATACTTTGAGCACACGTTTACAGAGGCTGTGACAAATAGGTCTTACTATGCAAGATAAAAGTCTCAAGTACTAATGATGGATAGACGTCAGAATGCCGCAGTACCAGGCTAGCCCTAAGTGACCCGTCGACCATAATGCAAATATTACGAGCAGAACTCAGTTCTCTCTGTCAAGTTACACACGGACATACGCGGGCTGGCGTGCACACACACGCACACGCTTAAAACGGAGCGTGAACACACTTTTTTTTACCTAATTTTACAGAAACGGGTATGCATAAAACATTAAAACTTGCAATCAGACACACACACACACACAACGGTTGAAAAAGCCAAAAAGGCTGTTAGCTATTTTTGGTTCAATTGCAAACCTGCCCTGAATAGTTATCCTCGATAACCTCAGACATCAGCTGATAACGAACATTCGCGATAACACATTCATATTTCAAACATTCTAAATAATACTTCAAATGCAGCATAGTTCTCTTTCGACACAACCCGAAATATTTCCCTGTTCTGATATACGAGGTCGAAAATGTCATTTGAAAAAAAGGAAAATCCCGTTACAAAAATTTACACAAGCACCATTTGATCGACGAACCGTTATGCCAAATACCAATCGCATTGCTGTGACACCGAACACATCGACGAACCAATCATTTAATAATTCATTGTTTACCGTCTAACTAGGACACGGTACTATCACACACACACACACACATACAAGCAAACATACAAAACTTACAAGCATACATGCATGCATACATACACAGACGAATGCAGATTGAAATTGAAGTCACTGACACAAACGCCTACTGTCGGGAATGACAGTAACTTATCCATCCGATTCTACCGCATCACACGAATGGGGAAGAAAAATGGAGGTAGCTGTTTAAGTACCGCCGACCGCAATAAAAAGAAACCGGATAGAACAGAGAAGAATAGAACAAGTGTTTTGAAATACATTTCCCACATTAATCTAGGAGAAGTTAAGTTACTCACTTTTCCATCAAACAGATTCACTATCGAGACGGGAAATTGTAACTTTGTAAATAGCAAATCCATTTTCCTTGTTATTTATTTTTATCCCTATGGTTACGTGTTCATTTGCTATCTGACACACACATACACACACACACTGTCTTACAATCTCTCCTTCCTGGTCCACACAAACACACCACAAGCAAGCACGCGTGAGAGCGACGTTTGTAGAAACGGAACAAGGTTATATGCAGATCCAAGATTTCAAATCCGAAGCAACGATTTACCTTGAATCAACTCTTGCAGCCCACGGCTAGTCGGTGACCCACTCGGTCGCTTGCTAGTTCGTTCACCACTAGCATAAAAAGCAGAAGGAAGCAAAAGAAATTAACCAGGGGAATGGAAGCAACGATTGAAATTGATGGATTCCGCTAGTTTCTAAAGGCTTAATTCGAGGGACAAAGTTGACCATTTAAGTCGGCCATTTACCATGGAGACTGACGAATGTAAATAGCAGAAGAAACAATGAGCGACGCAGGTCAAAGATGTCCGGCTTATGTTTAACCAGCAATATGAATGTAATGATCACGGATATTACCAAGGTCATGATGATGATCATCGCGCGGTTCCTGAGAATCATCATCCGAATCACCATCATTATCCGAATCATCATTATCATTATTATCACCACCATCTATGTTACAAATTCTACTCCTATTCGTTCAATATTGCTGGTTCAAGGGGTACTTCCCCTCCACTTCCTACAAGCACGTTATCTCCCATGACTGGAATTCAGTTGAAAAAGTTTTATCCAGATTGACTAAAACAAATGATATTGATAACAGTTTAATATCGAGTTAATTAGAAACAAGCATTTGACAGACAGACACCATATGCATTATTCTTTGAACGGGATTTTTTGTCATCGGACGTCAGTAGACGGTCACGATAACAATAAACGGACACTGGAATGCGCCGCCTCCACACTCCCTTGTGCTCTGACGTAAACGCAAGTGATTCTTTCCTATTCCTCATTTCGGGAAGTCTTCGTGAGCAGCGAGATTTAGCGAGGACGACTAACGATTGCATACAAAGCAAACGTATTGAAAAATGAAAGCTCTTGGGATTTCACACAGGGACTGGCAATTATCAGCTAACTGGGGTGTAAAAATCAATATCAAAATGGTTACTGCAGTTACTTCGGGAAGGCCAAGAACAACAAAATAGAACAAAATGAGCATATTTCTTGGAATTAGTTTGTGCCGATTTGTTAGATTGCCCTTGGCCACGATTTATTTGACCGATAACAAAACCATATGCGATCCAATATTTGAGACTGGTATTTGATCTGATCAATTCGATTTCTTTGTACATTATTTATATTATTTGGTAGAACCAGTCAGCCAATAACTAATTATAAATTATCTAAACACTAGTAGGCAACTTTTGATGAGCACATAATTTTCAAACCGATTGAAGAATAGTGACAATGTTGCTCTTACTCCTACCATACTAACCAATAAAAAAACTAAAACAAGGGTAGATGTATTCCCACATGGAACAAGAGACCTTGGACAAGACGTAGACTGCGTGACTGTAACAGTCATCCTTATTTAAACTGTCGCAAACTACTTTTGGTCATTTCTTTCTTCCAGAAATTTGATTCCTTGAGTTGTTTTAAATCCTCGAGTTCACTTTTGCTATTTCTTGTCATCGAATTTTGTTCATATTCACAAATGAATTATCCTGTGGTGTCAAGTTTCGCTTAAAGCACACCACACGCGACGTGTTCTCGTTTCAACAGATCTTCGCCAAAGTCGTTGATAACACTACAGTTAATATCATTAATAATGTTACTGCTAATACTAAAAATTCTTTATTTGTTTCTTCTCGTTCGCACATTGTTTCAGCAAAGTAACTAGAGCCGTTTGCATAGTGGTGATACTGGAGGTTAGGTACGGGAATGTGCCTTGCCGGAAATTCCATGCAATCGATTACTGTTGTATTGTGGAATTACTTGCAACTGTTCTTTTTAGTCAACATCCTTTCCTGCTGCAAAAGTTTGGCACTGTTGATGTACCTCCGAGGTTAGCAATCCTTCGTTGTTCGTAGCCTGAAAAAGAACTTGACGAGCATGAAATGACACTGGTAGTTTGTTGTTCTACTTCATTTTCTTTGATCTTTTCTCTTCTACCTCCAATTTAATATTAGCGATGCAATACCGTATACAATTTGCAGAACGCCCGCGTCCATCAAGTTGTAGTGGGAAAATGGAGAAGATACCGGTGGTGATACGAATCACGCCAAGTTCTGAAATGCCAAGAAGCTGACCACTTGAGAGAAACCTTAGCGTTAAAAAGTTGCTTCACAGTAGAACATTTTTAGCCGAAACAGTGTGTGTGTGTGTGTGTGTGTGTGCGAATGTTGAAATGAAACAGTTGCCCGATAAATTACCTGCAGCCATTATCTGTTTTGGACAAAATGAAAGTATATTTCACTTCTACCAATTACTTTCCAAAATGTCTTTATACAAACCTATCAGAATGTATGCACTTCTATTACCATTTGTAGTACGAAGTGGAAAGTTCATTTGGTTTTGAATTCATGGCTGACTGTTGAAAGAAACACGTGACCATCGCTCCAAGCGTGTCTTTATTGGACAATCGCACCACGTGACGTTCAGAAGCACATGTATAGGAATCAGTCGCCTAACCGTTTTCTCTCAAGTTGTCTATCTGTTGATGCGGTATTGTGCTACTGAACCATAGTTGGAAGACGTAGGTTTTACAGGTGTGCACACAAATAAGGACATTTCTAATATTGTTCAAATGGGTTCAAGTATGCACCGTGCTCATTCGGAATGGCATACTTATGCGATACATGTAAAACTCTGACTTGCTTTATAACCCAATGAAAGTTATTCAGGGCTGTTATACAAGTCACTTTAAATATTCTAGACCAGCTTCCACGTTCGACACCTAATCCGGATTTACGTTCATAATCGTGGTGCAAAATTATAAGAACGAATTTAAAAGCATTGGGAAGAGCTGAAAAGTATAGACAGTGAGAATTGCCAAACAGATTCATTGTGATGAAGTCCTGTTCACAAGTTACTAACCAAACTATGGCTGAAGATATCCATTGATCCCCTATTGAAATGTAGTCGATCATGGTTTAGTAAGCAGCTTGACATTCACTGTTCATGTGATACTCAACACCTCTACGGCTCAAGCCCAAACGAAAGATGGCAGACATGCGTAACAAACGGGAAACCAAATTTTACCAGTTGTGCAATTAAACTCAAGCAGTTTAGGCAAAAGAACAAACTATTTGGCCTCAGCCGTTTCAGTTTATTCTAAAGTGACACTAATGTCCAGAAGTTATATCAAATGAGAAATGGACTTACATATTACGCTGGCGTGGCTCTTTGGATGCACAGCGCGTGAGTAAATTTTACACTCGATAGTTCAGTTTCGTTTCGTGAATATTAGATTTCATTTGCCTGCTAAGGTGATTCACCAAGAAAGTCTTCGTGCTTAGTTTCCCACCGTCCTCTTTGTTGATGATGCCTTTGGATGACCACATCGGAAGTACTCCGCCATCTAAACCGACCTAGGATCTGACCAGGTTCCAAAAGCTTCCAATCGATCCATGGGAAACCAGTCACCTGTTACGGTTGATTGTTACTGTACTCGTGTCTGACTTGTACCATACACTTATGGCCTAGTTAGTTAGTTTCTACCCAGCAAACACGTTATCCACCATACAGATGATCTAAATACTGCTTTTGATCCGTCCAAATTCGTCCAGCCAAATAATCCTAGCTGGAAACATGAGAAGTGTATGCATCTGAAAAAATGAAAATTTGTAACAGAACAAACCCTGATGGTTCACGCGTGGTTTGTCGTCATCAAAATTTTGCGAATGTGAAATTCTTCCATACGTGCACATCATACACCTGGTGACCAGCGGTTTATGCGCGATCAATAGTTTGTCAAAACCGGCGGACTAGGATTTTTATCCTCGGGTGCATAAATCAAACGGTAAATCAAGATTGATTCTCCTGTAAATCGGAGAAAAAAATATTTCAAATGAAGCAGATTGCCGACAGCTACTGTTCCAATGGACCGCCCACGCACAAGACACTTTCATCCATTCTGACAAATTCGGATGTCTACTGTGGAAAAAATGACCCAACACGATTTTCGGCTGCTTGTAAATTATGTTTCCCACATTAAACAGAACATACAAGACGATTTAGCACAAGACAGTGTGCGCATGTGAATGAGTTCATATTTCTATACGTCAACGACTATTTGGTTGGATCAACAGAAGATATGGGAAAATCATAGAATGAAATCACAAATATGTGTGTTCATTCAAAATGTTGGCCAAATCCAGTAGCGATTATTGCCTATATTTGCATAATTTGAATTCCTATATCGGATAGATAGATATTTAGATGGACAGATAGATATTCGACTGGCTGCGCTTCATTTCTATGTCATCATATTTCGTTGTTGTCTTGTCGGATTTTTGGTTCGATTATGGTCTCCGTTCACCGCTACAATCGCTCAAAAATACTTTTGATCAAAAAACATCGTTTCTCAACATGGACTCGGATTACACATTGCTACACCTCAAAGATCATGTCACTCTAAAACAGCCAAACGTGGTGGCTAGCGGGCAGTTCTTAAATGCACCCAACCAAGATGCCCATTCCGGCATTGTTGAATACCAACTTCCGCTCTCTGTTTACGGAAATGTCGGATATACCCCTCAAACTTCAATCAACGATCCATGTTCACACTCGTGACATCTGCGGACAAAAATCGTGTCTGAACCCAGATATCGATAATTCACTCGTGTCGATAGAGTGCTTCAGAATCCACGGGCAGGACAGAGTTTCGGACAAGAAGAAGATTGGAGGTGGTGTGGCAACTTACATAACCTCCTGCTGGTCTGGCAAGTCCGAAGTTATTTACGCGCACCCGCTACACGGAACTGACTGTCTCATGACACGGTGTCATCCTAGATCATCTCACCACAACAACACTAAACGAATTTATACATTGGCCTATTTTTCTCGCAACCAAATATCTCAACTATTTTGACAATTTCCTGGTGCTTATTGCTCCTCTTCTTGAGGATAATCTGCATATTATTGTGGGTGATTTCAATTATGCATCTACCCTATCACTGACTGTTTCATTTGACTGACCTCTGCGTTTCTCCCATCACAGGCGGCTCCATTTTAAGTAGAGTTATTACCAACCACCCTGATTTATTTTCTGTGGAACTGCGTGCTCCAATTTCCGGTACCTATCACTGCTTCTGTTGAAGCCCAAAATATACACTCGGTCTGCCTTCTATTCCTTCAGGCAAACAAATAAAATCCGAGTTCGCCTCCGTGACTTTTCACACAACAGCCTAATTCTTCCTCAGAAATCCCTTTCACTTTTGAACCCCTGCTGAGCGACATTGTCAAACTTTTCACAGAGATGGCCAACGCAATCTTTAATATCTGCTGTCCCTTAGAAACATTATTCGTCTCAAATAACCGTATCTGCACCAAGAAACTGAAAGCTATAAGAAGACGCAAGAAGCACTTCTACAAATCCCATAATAACTCAAACATGCCGTGTATTCGCAACCTAATGAAATCAAACGCATCGACACTACATTCGCCAGCCAACTCATGAGAGGTAACAACAATCGATTCCTATGGCAAGGCATTCGACTGTTGTGTGGGAAGAAGAGGAAGCATACGAAAACTTCTGCGAATGTCTGCAGCATCAATCGTGCTCTCACTCATCCTTCCACATATACTCCAGTCATATTTGAACACAGTATTGATATAACATCTACAAGTTTTCTAGAGACTAGTTGCTCGACCGTCTCTGCACCACTAAAATCACTACGCGGTTTGGTCCTGAGAGTCCGTCCTCAGCTCCTCTAATGCATGGTTCTGTGGCTATGACAAATGCTTTGACTCGTATGATTAATTCATCACTATGCCCGTTTTCCATCCCTGACAGCAGCAGACCCGTCACCGTTATTCACATCCCTAAATTATAACATTTCTACTGCTTTACCAAAACGCTTTCGTTCCATTGCATTAACATCCCCTGATCTTAAACTGACGGAGTGTGTTATATTTAGGCACTTGCACACTTCTTTGTATCCTCCTGACCACCCTTCTCAGTTTGCCCATAAACCTAACAGGCCCACTTTGGACGCTGTCGCCTTCCTCATTCATCACGTTTCCAAGTCCCTAAACGCATCAATGAAATCTGTGCGTCGCATCGTTTTAGACTAATCGCCGACGTTTGATTCTCTTCCACGGTCTCTTCTAATTCACAAACTGGAAACATTTGGTTGTCCCACGTCTTTATTGGCACAGCTCTCTGATTACTTTACTAACCGAAACCAATGCATCCAAGTGGACAGTAAAACTTCAAAACCGTTGATCAACAACTCAGGCGTGCTTCAGGGTGCTGTTCGTTCACCGTTCCTTTTCTCTATTTACATCAGCGACTCATCAACTAGCTCATCCTCTCATCTATTTAAGTATGCTGATGATGTTGCACTGTCTCGCACCTTTTCGAACAACGATGATTTTCAAAGCTTTCCCCACAATCTATCTTTTGTTTACGATTTCTGTGCACGAGCTCGTTTAAATCTCAACACATCTAAATGTTTCGAATGTCTGTTCCCTCTTTCTCTCTCGATCAGCCTACCGATTCGGAACGTCAATCATCAACTAGAAATCTCTTACCAGGGTTAATTCTGTGAAATATCCAGGTGTTACTATTGATAAAATTCTGAAGTGGACTTCTCACATTTCCACTTGTGTAAAGAGTCTCCGACGGTTGTCATTTCAAATCAACAAGCTTCGACAGTACAAGGTGAAACAAAGCACCATCTCCCGAATTGTATACCAGTGCATTTTTCCAATCCTTCTTTACTGCTCTCCCGTCATTTTTCCAGGTTTACTTAAAAAGACTTCACAATTCTTCGCCGTGGATCATCAATTATTAACCATGTGTCCTTCGTACCACTCACTGAATTATCCCTTAATCTATTTCATCAGCACCAATTAGTATATGAGAAATTTGCTCACAAAATTCTTTCACATCCCAAGCATCCTCTGCACAACCACCTTTCAAAGTGTCNAACACATCTAAATGTTTCGAATGTCTGTTCTCTCCTTCTCTCTCGATCAGCCTACCGATTCGAAACGTCTTTCATTAACTCAAAAACACTTAGCAGCATTCATGCCGTAAAATGTCTAGGAGTTAGTATTGAAAAAATCTGAAGTGGACTACTCACGGTTCTATCCGCGTAAAAACTCTCCAACATTTGTTATTTCAAATCAAGAACCTTCAGCACTACAAGGTGAAACAAAGCATCATCTCCCGATTTGTATACAAATGTATTTTTCCAATCCTTCTTTACTGCTCTCCCGTCATTTTCCCAGGTTTACTTAAAAAGACTTCACAATTCTTCGCCGTGGATCATCAATTATTAACCATGTGTCCTTCGTACCACTCACTGAATTATCCCTTAATCTATTTCATCAGCACCAATTAGTATATGAGAAATTTGCTCACAAAATTCTTTCACATCCCAAGCATCCTCTGCACAACCACCTTTCAAAGTGTCGCTCTCATATTTCAACATGATCCGCTTTTCGTTCCATACCCTCTAGAATCAATATCTATAGCAAATCCACTGTCCCATATTTTGCACGCATTTTCACAATCGGTGACGGTGTTTTAGCCGATTTCCTGAGCAACCTATCACAATTTGTTATGATTATTTCTCGATGAGTTTTTTCACAATTTGCCATGGTGATGATTGTAAATTACTTCCCTTTTCAATTTCTGCCCCTACGAATTTGACTGAAATGCGACATTATTTTTGTACACGAAAATCTATACAATATAATACACTATATAATACTATAGATAAATAGACAGGTAGAGAGATAGATAGAGGAAGAAAGATTTAGAAACGAGTGGATACATAGATAGCTAGATAGATCGGCACATGCCTGGAAATACATGCAAGCGTGCGCACATTCATGCATGCTCACATATATGCATACATACATACATACATACACACACATACATACATACATACATACATACATACGTACATACATACATACATGCGTACATACATACATACATACGTACATACATAGCAGGCTTACTTTATTAGTAACTGTCGGTCTTCCTCATTCTTTTTCTGCTCAACAGAATGATTGATTAATTCGAATTTGGTTTGATTGACTGTCTAACAACAAGTGGTGAATGAATGAAATCAGTTGAAATACTACTTTCTTTGGAAATCATTATTTCCACCTTTTACAATCGAGGTTTGTTGTAAGGTGAGATGATGGATTGCAATCGAGTGTGATTTTCAGTTATTTAAAAAAAAACATGAACGTGGTTGTAATCGGGCACATCCGATGCGTCTGGTTGTGCGAATTACCGCAGTTGGGAAACAGGAAACAGCCAACCAGTGCTGATGTTGTGTCTCGTGTCTTAATTTATCTGTTGGTTAGGTAAAAAAGTACTCTAGCCGGGAAATTGTATTGCATTGTCGAATTTCTTATTCACTGGGTCATTCTGGCAGCCTCATCGGTTTGAGCTGCAAAAGTTACGCACGGCGAATATTCAATCGATGCTGTGAACAGATCTAACCAATGAGCTACTGACCTAGTTACCGTTATCGGAAGATCCAAGTTAGAGAAGCCAAGCGGATATTTTATTGTCATTTATCTAGGCAACCTGTACAATTAAATGCATGTGAAATAAGATCGTTCAACCGCAGAATGTGGAATTCAAACAGTGTAATTTAATTTCGTTGAACAAACAATTACGTCACGGTTGAACTAGGTCATACTAGCATGCACGGATCATAACGCGAACACTTTCGTCCGGATGTTCATTATCATTTTGCTATAGTTAGCAAATAGACCTGGGCTGTACGCTTTGGTAATCCCCTATTAGCAGGATAGATACAAATGTACACAAGCATATTAGGGATTTAAAGTTGATAAGTAGCCGGCTTGGACTAACAATGCAAAAGCATCAACCAAATGTGAGCAAAACGCAAAAGTGGAACAACCGAGTAAGCTAACACGTTTCGGGCAAAAAAATACTCTGAAGTCAACGTTGGCACGGCAAAATTGTGTAATCGAAACAAGGGGGAAGAAAAACCTCCATTCATTTATTTGCTTGTGTTTACCTCCTTCTAATGTGTACATTTGATCCGACCTATCAGATAATTTGTGCATCCGAACATGGAATTTAGCCGGATTGCATTATTCTTCCCTCTTCTTACTCATAATAATCAATCGGTGATTTGTTTCCATGCCCATCCCAGCGACTAATTGGTGCCACATCGTACAGCGAAGTGAGTATCCGAGGGCCGAAATTAGTGACAACTGGGTCAGTTTGTTCGACTAGCAGAAGTTTATCCGGAGCTTCGGTGGTGTTGAAGGAATTGCGAATTTCCACGGGACATGGTTCGTAGTGAAACTTAAGGCAAGCAATTTGCATGATTTTCACTGATGAGTTATGCGTGAAAGCTGAAGAATGAAACTGTTCACAGCAAATCTGAAGTCACTGATAACGGGACCTTTGGATTGCTCTAGACTCAATCTCTCACTTGCATATTTCAACACACTAAGCTGTTTTGTTACGGCGAATTGCTAACATTTCCCGTAAAATTTAGATCTCCTTGAGCAATTTGAATAAATTATCCATCTAGCACGATAAAACATATCCTTCTTTGCACTTTCTGCTTTAATGAACAGTAGTGTTATTGAACTTTGATAAGCGTATAAATCAATATTTTAGTCATGAATTGTAATTTTGCAGTGATCTCATTGAAATTTAAAAATTGACATGAAAAAACACGTCGAACGAACATGAGGACACAAAACAATTGAAAAGGATGCTGCACTTCACAAATGTAATGAATTCAATCACCAGTTTTTTATTGGTTATCGAAGTGCAAACAAAAGAAGTGAAATAGCATTTTTCCAAATAATCATGTACGGTCGCTGAATATGAGCAAAAATTTTAATGACCATCGTTAATTCTGACGGAAGCATGTCGTTGTGCTGCTCTGAGGGAGTGGAATTTTAAAAGTAATCTGATATCATGTAATCCTGGGTTTTTCAATTCCTTACATTTCGTTTTGAGTAAAGGCATTTCGCGTGTCTTCAAGGACGTTTCAAATTGCACAAATCGTCCGTATCAGATTGTTCATGATTGGAGAATCATTCTTGCTTACTTGCAAGTGATCACATCATCTTTCCTCGAAACTGCCCCATTGTAGGAAAGAACTGTACACACTTCTAATCAGTGCTGTGGTAAAAGAGGAAAAAGTCGAATCGATTTTCTTCCACAAAAGCCAGATGTTCGCGCAAGTCGATGACGGATGTGGTATTTTCAGGAGTGGCAGGACTCCGGGACCGGAAAACCTCGATGATGGCGTCATTGCTTTCATTAATCCGGAATCATATATATATATATATTGACTATTCTTCCATTTCAATTTAATAGTACGAAAATTAATTACATTTCAACATCTACACTATCTTTCCTCTTTTCACTCTAGCACTTCATTCATGTCACTTCTTAAGTTGAACCAGACTCTCAGATTGCTGATAGCCTTCCGAATAATGCGATTACCTGAACAGACAATCTTGCTTATGGCACAAGGCAGACTCGAAGTGACTTTTCTTCATCTGTTCCATATGATTTTTAAACGGATTTATCATTAATTCAAGCTCGTAACGATGCAAATGAAATTCGAGTGAGAACCTACGAAAGGAACACACTAATATAGAGATGGTTGGACAAAACACTACCGGGTACGCATACCGGAAGAGCGACAATAACCGCAAAACCGGTCGTGTGCTTCCGGGACAATTTTGTTCATCCATCCGTATACGAAACATACTATTGAGAAGATAAATTTTGTATACTTTCCAGCATGTCACGTCATTTTATCATATTCCATGTTGAACTAAAACGACCAATCAGATTGGCAGTTCTGAAAATTGTGCTCAAAGTTTTGCCCCGGAGATTATGGAATGATATATTTCTTGAGCCGTTTTATGGCAATCTTCACGAGTTGAAATTTTGTAGAATTCACCGATTTTCCGCCTTACTCCCTCACGATGTGCGTTTACATTGCAGGGAACTGATTAGTCATCTTAGCAACCGATCTGACTTCCGCAGTCCCATTACAGTCTGACATATTTGAACTGACAGATTTTCCTCTAAGGCAGTGAAGAGCTTCTATAAGCAAAAAATATAGCTTACAAATATCATTAAATAAATGTTACAGACGCCCTTTCTTGTTGTACCAAACGTGAAGTTCATTGTGTAGATAAGCCGTAATTTGATAACGTGTGTGTGTGCGTGCGCCAAAGCTCAACGGATTTGTGGATGGTCCCAAAACAATGCGTGTCAGTCAACAGATCACCTCTTTTCATTATCTCCTACAAAGGGTGTGAATTCTTGCACACTGTTCCAAGCAATTCTTGAAAATTTCCTTTCTTATCGTAGCAATGGCCAGCATGTTCCCAGTGGTTCTTCCATGTATTATTGTGCACTACTTCGAATTCACAAACTATTTTGCTTCTTACATGCTACAACGGTTTTCACGAAGTTCGGAGAAAAGTAAGACTGACATTGTTTGTGGCATCGCAAGTGCGCGTACTCCGTTTTGTGAATTCTTTCCGGACTCTACGGAGTCTACATTTCCCTAGGATATTTTTTTGTGGATTTTAATCAGGAAACGTTGATCCCAGTGCCGAGATATTACCGTAGCAACCCGTAGAATGTTTATCATCAGCAAACATTTGCTGCTTGCGATCATTTTGCTAATCGACCACTGTCCGACTGCAATCACGGTGTTAGACCCATGATCTGCAGATCTAGGCTTTTTCGCACTTGATTATACAGACTTGTCCTGGCTGTTTGCGGCCAAATTACAGCTGACCTCAATGTTCACGGTTAGTGACGGTGGCCCGTACTTTATTGCTCCATCTGTTTGCCCCAGTGCAATGCGTATCACTATACCTTCTCCCTCCTCGTTCTTTATAAATGAATCGAAAACAAGCCCTGTTCAGATGTGCGAAAGCGTTCGATTTATTGACTTGACAAATGAAGTAAGTTCTTCGATGCCAGTCTCAGAAAAATACAAGTCCGTTTAGAGTGGGTAGATTTAATGTAAAAATACCGCATGAACAAGCATGGTGCAAGTTTCAGCGTCTGTCAATAAACCAACAGGTCAGTTCCATAAAAAGAAGAAATGAATAAGACGTGACTTATTTTACCGAAGTGAGCAAGCAACAACCGAGAGTCAAAACTAGATTGCGATTAGTCTCATTCGTTGTGGGGGGATATACGGTGTGAATAACCGATGAACGAATAGCCGGCCGTCCCTCACCAATGTACTAACCGAACTAGGATATTTTGAGAAAATCCAGCCGTGAACGGTGAAGAGTACAGAAAAGCACAGCCCCCACAGAGTTTACAGGAAACTCGATGAGAAACAGACAAAGAATTTACAATAGGAAAGCGTTGGAACCATGACCCAATAAGTGTTCACTAGCCAAATTCCGAAAGGCAACGAATCAATGTCACTATGGTGCCCAAATTTTGTAAGGTATGAAATCAATATTTAAAAGCAAAATTTTTCTTTCTTCATTTCGACGTTCTTAACCAAACAGTACAGATTGTTTCTGTGATTAGATTTTCCACTTTTCAAAATACATTGATGCGATCGGGAAACTGCGGTTTTGATAACACCATCTAACATGGCGAACATATAATACTGATTTACTTAGTGATGCCGAATGAATAAAGTGCTAATCTTTCATAGAAATGTTAGTTTATTTCAGATTCATGTCAGAATTAATCTAAATTTTGGCAAAATTGGTCTGAGTTATGCAAAAATGTGCTTCATGCTCAGGATATTTAGCGAGTTTATGTTTGCTCAAAAATTAGGCGCTAGCAAACAGATCATTCGCCCGCGTCAGGGCGGCAGCATGCGTGAAAAATAAGACGCTCTATAGAATTCTAGGGACAGAGTGCCAAAACTTCAGCTATGCGGCCGTTCTGAATAATTTGACAATATTTTGAACGGTGATCGAAAACAGTCTGGAATTTTCCTTTGTGGTCGTTAAAACTGTGTTTACGTGAGTGTTTGTGACATTAGAAGGATAATCTTGAATAGTGGTTCACGTTTTATAGATTCTCGATGGCATAGGAATGAAGCCTGTCACTGGTCTGATACCTTCATCCATTAGATGTTCTAATCCGAACTCCTACGAGGCGTTGCTCCTTAGGCAATTACTAAGAGCGAATGACTTGGAAAATTACATGACATCATGATATAGACGTGCTCTGCAAAATAGCTTTGTTTTGTGCATTAACTGCTTTTGTGTTCATAATTTTCTTCATCGACTGCGAGCTAGAACCTGGGTTGCGAGAAAACTCCGGTTACCTCCCCCGCCGTGCTAGTAGTCATACGGGAACGCAGTAACGTCCGTCCGGCATTCCATCGATTCACCGCATGATGACAAACACAAACAAGACGAATTATGAACCCCATCACAGGACGAAATAAATTTCCACGGCAAGATTCACGTTGAATGCTAATTGTGATAAAACGGTGGAAAAAGTGAACTTCGGTTTAATTAAAAATTGTAATTCCTTCGTTGGTAGAAAAAATGGGATTGGCTGCCCCGTTTAAAAGGCAGAGTAGTTTGTTCTAGGCGATCAGCACAAACGAACTTGCTGTGTTTTTCCTAGGCAAACCGTCGAACAGTGTTTCTAATTTGCCTTGGAAATAAACTGAAGACGAGAAGTGTTTGATGCAACTAAAAATGGAAATTTTTGGCCCTTTTGTGGACTTTTAATGAATTTCAGAAAATGTTGAACTTCAAAGTAGTATTGTCGTTTGTATAGTTACGTGTAGCACCGAGTAGTTCAGTGCACATACATTGACTTCTCTACAACCGTAAATAACCGTTTTAACTCCGGAATGACCATACGGTTTTTATTTGTGGTTAAAAAAAACGGCCGCGTGCGAAATTTAGTTTGCATGCGGCTGTTTTTCGTGCGAGGGAAAATTGGAATCGAACCAATAGGTCTACGTGATAGACCTAGGTCAATTTTTTCTTTTGTTCAAATTTTAGAACATCAATCACTTGTCAAACGTTCACAAGGCATCTAAAATGGAGAGGCCAAACGCCAGTATAAAATGTTGCAAGAATTTGCTTCAATCGACTGATATTGCGTGATGAATGGCTTTCCGTCTTTCTACGGAATACTGGTAATTTTGTTCTGGGTTGACGTTTCTTCTGTTTGCTCGTGTGAAATTCGTTAAATTGTCTCGGAAAGCATATGCATGAGATCGTGTACATTGTGCATAAAAGATGCAACTAAATGAATCACTTGATAATCAATCGCTTGTGAACGATCACATATCGTACGGTTCGAATCTGTTCATAATTTTTATTGGTTGCAGAGTTCACAAAACAAACAAAAATTGACTAAAAGCGAAGTGACCTGGTGCACCAGTGTCGTCCAGGTACAATGATTTAACAGTAGTGTAGATCAGTTTATTAATACAACCAAATTTCATGCGCACTCTGATTGGCTGGGTTAAACTACAAACAATTTCCATGGGTGAAAAAGTTAGTTTAGGAGATCAGTGGGCGAACTGCTGATGCACATGGTGAATAGTCAAGAGAGAAGTCGGCCGCACCTTGGGCAACAAAGGTTGAGGAGAACGTTAAAAGCGATTCCCGTATCGACATTACGAATTTTACTCACGGACAGATAGATGCCACATCTTTCGTATGATTCAACCGGCCGATTGTCAGACAGTCAACATCACGACGTTCCAAACTAAATGTTCCCGGTATTTTAATTTTCCCGCCCGGATGACCTTCACCTACTTGGTAGCGGTCTGTTGGCCGCGACCCATTTCCCGTTGATGAAGCATACGGTTGTTTCCCCAGTAAAAAAGAAGTTAAAAGAAAGACAAAAGAAATCCTAGCCATATTTGGTCGAACTAAAATGCATACTCATTTCCATGGGAAAAATAACTAAAACTATACGATTGCAAAAGTGAAACTAATCGAATCTGCATGAAGTACATCAGAACGAAAGCCTAGCTAAACACCAACGACTATCATCAATTTAGTTCTAGTCCGTGGCCCAAACTGCAGTTGCTTCCTCTAGGTAGACCAAGGTAGCAGAGCATTAACGTAACGTGTTTTATACGAACATTAGAATATTCCCAAAAGGGTGATCCACTGACGAGTCACAATCTCAGTTACGACAGGGTGTAGTTGCAACTCGTGTGATGAGTTCGGTTAGTAAGGTTAAATCAAACAAACCGGGCAAAAGGGACCGTACTGTAAATCATTCGACCTTATTTCGATTAATGCAATGCATTCGGTTCAAAACTAGTCTCTTTGGTCCTGAAAACTGGTTTGTGAATTTATCCGGTTATTGTGACAATCTGCGAATTGCTCAAACTCGAACTGGTTACACCTGCAAGATTAGGTGAGTTAAATAGGAGTGTACGGGTCAATTTAGATAATTGATTTGACGCCAACGACAGGAAAGTTGTTCCCGTCTTCGAACCCCAAAAACCGTCATCTTCTTTTTTCCCAAACACTCGGTCCCTATTGTTCAGAAATCTTTGGTGAACGGTCAGTTGTATCAAAGAAAGCAGCGGACGGTTTTACGGTTTATGACACCAACCAGAAATTTTCAAAACGACAACTGTAACAGCTTCTTCTAATCTCGTAATCGGGAATTTTCAGTTAGCTTCTTTTTCGACATGCATCTTTCGAATATGACAACAATTGCATCAAGTTAAATTTCATTTGTTAAATGTACACGTGACTGTATTCGTGACAGTATGAAGTTAGCGAAGATAATCTAGTTGTTTCTCATGGCCATATTCGTATTCTTAACCCTAACTCTCCTATTCAGCGCTCATTAAATTTGACACATTTTACTGTAGGACCAAAGAAAGAAGTGGGGACTGTTTCATTCTTATCAATTATTTTCTTTTCCATTCACCCGTCGCCAAAGACAGTCCAGTAATTAAATATACAAACGGCATTGACGTCCGATCCAAACTTGACAGCAACTTCCAATTTTCTGGACCATTAACTTGGTTGTCTTTTGTTACTTTGTGATCTTCGATGTCTAACTTGTCTCTCAATCCATCCAGATGAAATGAATTGTCGTTTCACTTTCCAAAAGTAGACGATTATTTTCAGTTAACGGTAAATTTTTCGGAATTTCTACTGTAGACCAAAAACAATTCCCATAAGGAAAAACGTGAGATAATTCGATGTTTCCAGATCGCCATATCTGACAACTTGTGAGCAAAATGCCAACGTTTCTCGAAAAGATACCCAAATCTGCAGCCGGCTAAAATGTCCAGTGTTCAAAAAAATAACAAAGGGACCTGATCTTTTTGCACTCTATTATTCCCCTGCATTATTTATTAGATTATTTTGTAAAAAAGTACACAATTCCATATAAGATCATCGAACGTTTTTATTACCATTAAGCGGGATTTCGTGATCTGGTCTAATCAATTAAATTATCGATAAGCATCTGTCTTTTTGTGATAAACTGTGTACGAGTATTTGATCTCTGAACGGTTGGTTCTTCTATCTTTGCATTCGAATAACTACCAACAAATAACCTGTCATATCCCATCCTGCTACATTTTGCCCTCACTAATCGATCCTTGAAGGTTAATCAGTTCAATAAATATTTGTCTCCATGTTTACAGTATCTGTGAGATATTTTTCTAATCCTTCATTGAAGATTCTTGGGAAGTTTGCGGTAATCTTTCAATGGGATTTTACCAACGGACAACCTAGTAGAGTTCCATTCCCCCGGGGACGAATGAAGTCATGTTGTAACTTGTCTAAAACTGGCTTATCTGCTATGAACCGCCGGAATGCTTTGCTAATCCCACATATCCTGACTTTCTTTTGTGCGCCTCTCGACGTTGAGGGTGTTTGCTGCTGAACGGATCACTTTGGTTGTAGACCAATGGAGAACGACCGAACTGAGCGATGAACCGATTCAATCGTCTAAGCCAGTAATTCTGATTGGACATTGCCACGAGCGTTCTGACTTCCTGTCATTCGACTAACGATATGATTCACTCAGTGTCCGTTTTCGCAGGTGTAACTGAAAATTAAAAAAGACCGTCAGTAAGCTTCGAAGGTTGAAACAGTTGATGTACCTAAATGGATTGGGTTTGTTCCAAACCAAGGTAGAGTCTGTTAGTCGGAAACATTCACGACAGTTAGTCTGAGAAGCGAATTCGACACTTGGAACAGCACCCTCTGGCTTCAAAAAAACTAAAGGACTATCTAACCTGAAGGAGCTATTCGAAATGAATCCCATTAGGTACTTCCGTCACCGATCACTCGGCGGTCTCGTCGTCCTTCCATCAGCCTGTCCAGTCCATCATTCCTCTCGAAATTGGACTCAAGAAATCAAATCTTCGCATCATTTTCCCTGCTCGCTTATTGATTTATTTGTAATAAAGTTGTATTTTCTTACTCGTGACCAAACTGCAAGCCTATCATTATCTGACGCTGAATTCTTCATCTGACGATTCATTGATTAGAACTGACTCTCTCCTGTGCAAATGCTTGATGAGAAGAAAAAAATTTTGAACTGATTTACATCCATTCTCGATTTTAATACTTGTTAGCAATTACGAAGTGAACAACCAGGACGAAATTAAACGATCGTATATCTTCTTTAATACGCGCAAATTCAATAAAATCAGGAATTCGAAATGCTATTAGTTTTAAATGTTAACCTTTGGAAACAAAATTACTGAACAATACGACAGACTGACCATAATGAAACACCAGGTAACATAAGTATCACGGTGTTTCTGTGCTTGATATACATACATATATATATACATATATTAACTCATCTTAGCAAGACCCTGATGTAGAATAGAGGGACAAAAAGACGGACAGTGCACAAAAACAAACGGAACTAGCGATCCCATTCAATCACTCATTCACGTTTGACAACGAGTCCTAGTTCGGATCGAAACGACACGATAAACGCACTAACTCAGTGTACGCCTTCTCAACTCTAAAATATATATACATATGAGCCTGCCCGGTAGCGTAATGGCTAAGGCGTTCGACTCAGAATAGTTCGTCCCGCGTTCATGTCCCAGTTCGGGTGCAGTGGATATGCATTGCTGATGATTCCTAACAATGCTGAAACAGCTGAGCAGTGCTTCCATGGTTTCTTAATGGTGAGTTGAGTGATGATATCACATAGTGAATTATTTCAATGTACATGTATATATATATATGCATATATATGGAAGGACTTTGTTTTCTGAAATGAACCATTTCCAACTTGTGCTGTTTATGGACATCATGGGAAAATAAACAAGGACAAGTAGTCTATGCAAGTTTACATTTGATATGAAACCAACTAGTCGTTAAGTGCATACCAACTTGGTTGCTAAGGTAAACACATGTAAACAAAAGGTAAGAACCTATCTTAGTTTGCAAATAATATGAACCGAACAAAAAGACGCACTGACCTACTCAAACTTGTAATCATTGAGAATAACAAAGTCACATAACTAGAAGGAGTTGGTTTTTCACCCATTATTACAAACAAACGTGTGTCTTAATGAACAAATTGGGAGCATTTGTTAAAAAGTTAGTGATTTCTACAATAACATTTATTGGAAGCTATTCGTGAGTGATAGAAAAGACCCGGACTTTTCACAGAAGTAGTTGAAACAGAAAGAAACGAGAAGGACAGTCGGACTATCGGTAGCACTGAAGGTGATTCCACGCGTACTATGTACTGTGTTTTATTTGTTAGTTCTACGAACAACGTCCAATTTCACCTGCAACAAATAATAGACTTTTTCAGGTGAAAATTTATTGTGCTTAACCCGCGGCAAGGAAAACTCGAACTTGCACCCCCTAGGAGCTTCATCGAGGCACAATCGCAACGATTATCATGCACTATGAATAAAGTGGTATGAAATAATTTGTTAACAGTTGGTTGAGTGTCGGATTTCAGTCACAATTAGTATCAAATAAGGATGAGAGAACACGATGTCCCCACACGCATCCCCCCGGTTTCAAGGCTACAGCCGCTCTTCAAATGAACGTATGTGGAACTCTCCTGTTCAGTCAGCCCTACACCTGTGCACTCCGATAGTGATTTCCGCATAAACTATACTACTTACAATTAAACTGAAAACAGGACCGTATGTCCTCTTTGATTAGCCGATGGTCACAAATCACCCCTGTGGTTCTTTAAGGGATTCCGCATCTATACAAACTCCAGGTGATTTAAATGAAATTCTGCCGGATTTCCACCATACTCAAATACAAACTGCAGGACTTGTGGTCCAGACTTGTTGTCAGTAGTATAGGGTGATTTTTGTCAAGTGACTCCACGGTGATCATGCCATTTAGATCACAATCCAGTAACATCAAATTTGCGATAGTGGAATCAATAACTCATACTCGCATCTTTTCAGAATGGCATTTTAAGGAAAAATTGACCGTATTTGAAAGCTTCGAGTCCGATGAATGCGTTTATTGCCTGAAATATGATATGTTCAAAATATAGTGAATCGAAGTGGAATAAAAGTTTGCAGGAAACAGAAATATGTCTCTCACAATGGCAAAATTTATAGTGAACACAAAAATAATATTGTGAGAAACGAACCACCGACCAATTTTGCACTCCATCTCAAGTAAAAGTTGCCCGCGTTGTGTAGTTTGCACCTAACTGCCAACACTGTTTATCATGCATCGTGGTAAGAACTTAATCCCTTAACTCGAGGATGGCTATCAGTTCGAACACGTAAGCAGGTTGACGATAAAAACCGCAGCTAATGATGCATGAAACAGAAGACGACACGAATAGCTCGCTATTCCAATCGGGATAAATAATTAAAAAACCGACCACTATGAAACTTTTGGTTACAAATGCCACTTTTCTTACAAACAAACTCTGTTTATTTAACGTTCCAATTTGTCTCCGTGTAGATCACTACCTGATGAACCCTCCGGTCGGGGCACTATATCGATATTGTCCGAAATAGCCTAGATGACAGAATAGTCTTGAATAAACCAATTTCCAACTCAATTGATATAGTTGGCAAGGACGAGAAGTGTCAGAAAAATGTCATTTTACGACAACCAGACAGACGAAAAAAGTTTTTTCAAAAAAAGGAAGCAATAAAATTGTTATTAGCAGTGTAACCTAATAGGACTTATCTCGCAGCATTCCTCCGCACAAAATGATCCTATTTCTGTTAGTTACGACTAAGGCACCTTACTTACAACTCTGCCAGTTTCAGTTTACACGTGTATTGTTTTTGTCGAAATTTGTCTCAGCAATTGGTTACCAAGCCAACCGATCTGTTACTTCACCCAGCTTAGGTTTAATAACAGCGTCATATCCCCATAAATCAAGCGGTTTTATCCTTGAAGAGGTACTATTAACAATACATCAAAAGAATTATATATGTGTGTACGTGCATAATCATACGTTTGCACATATATGCATATATATATGTATATGTATATGTATTTATGAACTATTTCGCGGATGTTTTGACTATAATAACCCGTCTGTCTGGCTGCTTGATTTGTCCATTTGGAAAATCGATCAATATCTACAGTGGTTTATACAGATCACCTGCACGTAGTGAAATACGCGAACTGAGGGCCTAGTAAAGTGGACAAAGTAAACGATGTTAGAACAGAAAAGGTAGTACCAATATCCACGTCCGGGAAAAAAGATTAAGTAGCCTTAATGCGTGGGTGTCTCACTGTTTCAGTCAGGGATAGAATATAACCATTGAGCAAGATGCGGGAAAGAATGGCTAGTTTGAACGAATAATTGGCAATCAAAAGAGTCGGAAAATTGTTCTTACTGTTCTTACTGGGAAATTGACAGTAATTGAAAATTCAATACTTACATTCTCCTTCCAGTACCGTAAAGTGCTGAAATGGATGATAAACATTAGATTGTTTCTATAGTATTGTGCCATATTTCTGTTATATTACTTCAGTAATAATAAGAATAAGATTGTTTGCAGCGTTATTAGTAATAATGTGAGTATCATTATCGTTAGTAATATTATTAGTAAGGATTACAGCGAAAGTATTGTTAACAAATTTATCCTCCGGAAAGCTCCGTAGGCTCAATTACTTGTCAGTATTCACGTCTTTGATGAAGGAAACGCTAATAGTGGTTGCCAGCAAGTGAGACGGGGTCCTTCTAGTCTTCATAGCCAATGATATGCATATATATTTATTTATGTACATATATAGCAGAAATCTGTATACTGATCATATACCATCGGAATCTCCAATGTAAAAGAGAGAAGAAATGAGATGCCGAGGTCAACACATATGCCAGTTTTTAAATTCCCATGTCCACCTAATGATCAGTTCATCGGGATCCATAACTCATTTTTGGGCAGTATAATACTATGCTGCCTAAAATGAAGGATAGGGTTAACGTAGGAGATCCTACTCCCAAGCAGTTCACCAAATAGTCCGACCCGCGTGGTGGTCGGATGATCTGAGGGTCACACAATCCACTGGAGACAGGTAGCTGATTGTTGAGTTCCATTTTTTTTTTCGGGCGAAGCTAAACATCTAGGGTGACTAGTATTCTCCTTCGCCACAGATGCCGGTGAGCAAATAGCCGTATGCTTCGTGCACCGCCCGTGAATGGTTTGGAATCTGGTTTCAACCAACTTTCCTAGACTAGCTACCGAAGACCCGCAAACCCGGTGAAAGGCGCCGGACATTCGCCGCCGTCCTCTCACCTGATAGGTACATCACGTGTGTGTAACTTCCTCAGAAAGGACTATTCGAGACGTAGGTCTTTCGGGAACATTTTGAGAGGCATTCAAGCCAAGTAACCGACTTGGATCTTAAGACATCCAGCTCGACAGTGTTGTGGTATTAAAAGGCCGCAGACAAGTAGAAGCACTGCCGAAAAAGTGATGGTTTTTGTAAAACAAATGTCTTCTCGCTCTCTGTTATAACTTACGACAGCCCTTTTGTGGCATTGCAACGTAGTCACTGCAGCCAGCCAATTGAATAAAGTCATGGATCCTTGTCTCCATTCAAGATATTTTCTTCCAGCAAAAACTTAAGGGCAAATTTTATTTCTCTAACGGTCTCAATTGAAGACCCCTGAAGTGTTGAGTGACTGATCTAATTTGACCAAAAAACATATGAACCAGAATTCCGATCACCGAGGCCTAATTTTAACCGAGCCAAATGGCTTTCCCCGTTATCTTTTTAATCACTTCCCAGATCCAAATCTTGGAATGAGGCCTCTCGGACCAACCCGCATTTCCGCTTGCACAGTCAATCCATGAACAATGAAACCCGTCGGATGCCATGAAAGAAGAGTCTGAATCAGCTGACTCTTTTGCTAAACGTTGCACAATGCTATTTTTGTTTCTTCCTACATTCTTTCCCTCTTTTGGCATGATTGTCTTGGTACCTTATCTGCAATCCTACCTGTTATCTATGCACACATATGCACTAAGTATGATGTAGACGAATAAAGAATAGTTCCCTTGATCACAAGACCGGTTACACATCCCTATTAAATTGCGCTCAGGTGAAAATGCCTGATTATGTCCTTAGAAGGCAGCGAAATTGCTGGCGGATTGAATTATTATTTAGAAGGGGACAAAAGAACCAGTCATTCATTTTAGATATTTTCATCATAAACTTACCCAAGGGAAAAGTAGATGTTAGGGGATAGAACGGCTGTGACTGCGAAGAAAGTTTACAGTTTAAGAAGCTATACACCTTGTGGGACATTCAGACTGACCACATCTCGATCCATTTCTGTTTTATTACACTTTCAAATTCCTCAGTGGGTGATGCACAAAGAAGACCGAGAAGAATGTCACTCGGCAGAGCATGAAAGCCCATTAGAAGAAGATTGTTTGAATGCACAGCGGTAACTAAGGTCACAGTTTGGAAGGCCCCTGCCAACTGTCTAATCCCCGTCATACCTTTGTTCAGAGACGATTAATGCATTGTTGCTTCTGTGACGTGTGACTCATCTCTCTGCTCGTGTGCGTCATTTACGTTGTGTCGGGCTAGAGTTGCTACTATTCGATATTATATTCAATTCGGACTTGTCGGGGCTTCGACTTGCCTAACCGTCCTTTCGAGCTTCTAGCCTGTTGTACCTATCACAGTATCATTGCTCATTTGGCCTTTAAGAAACCAACAAAGCACCATAAAGCCTTTCTACTCTTCCTAGCAATTTATGAGCAGGTTACAAGTACAGCACTCGAACTGTGACCCGAACCGGGGATGGACAATTGCAAATCGAACGTCTTAGCGGTTACGCTACCCGGCAGGCTGCCAGGTGCACTGGTGATGGTTGCAAAACAAGGATGAGGTGGGTGAACAGTGCTCTCACGGTTTCTTACCGTGAACTGAATCATGATACTGTGAAGTGAAAAATGTTATAAACCATATATTCTCCTACTATTACCATCGATCACATCCGGAATGTGTTCATTAACACAATAATATGGTATGGATCGACAAAATGGCATGTGTGTTGGGTTCTCGAATAAAGTTGATAGAAACGTACCAAGTGACAAATCTACCGACTTTTTTTCAAAATGGAATCGAACATGCGACCTTTTCCTAACTAAGCATGTGTTTTCACCGAGGTACCTAGTCAGTGACAATGAACACCATTTTGAAAACATGGTTCCGGGAAAACGTTTAACTTGATACTGCATAGTTGCTAACCTAGCTTGGCTCACTTTTCAATGGAACGAATAGTTAAGCAGAACCCCAGGTTATTTTTGATACATAACAGAATCAGCTTTTACTATGAAGGTGTCTTTTTGATGTAGTGTCACTGGTGGCTACTGGTGTGGCGTCGAATAACAGAAAGCATGTGCACACTTGTTGCAAATAGTGGATCCATAAGCGGACAAAATTTTCCATATGTTGACTACCGAGACCGAGTGAACTTGGGAAAGCCGATGCTCATCAGGAACCGTTCCAAATCGCACAAAACCAGTCCTCACATTAAGCCGAAATTGTATCAAAATTACCCAGAATTAGTCCTGATTTGTTTGGAACTGCCATTAGACTGACTTATTGATATCTCATTCACGCCAAGCTTGAATGTGGTCAATTTCATAGCGACAGATTTGCAAATGCCTGTTGTAAGTTTTCCAGCAGGCATGTATTTGCGAGATCTGGTGACAGACAGTCACAATTTCATTAAAATCTGACTAGTTTCCGTATGAATTAGATTAACTACGTAAGAATTCCAAAATAGTATTGAAAATGGCACAGTGTTTTTTGACTAAACGCTTGCCAGTCGTCAGTGTACCGATAATTTTGTGCACATACTCGTATATATATATATATATATATGTATATATACACAATATACAACATATATATATATCCTAACACTAATGATATTGACAACGGTCTCACTGCCAGAGCTGCTGCTGTTGCTGCATGAACTGTGCGTAAGTGAACGGTAACTTAGTTTGTTTGATTGGACGCGACTTGGGCAGCGGTAATTTGGTCGCATTTGACATTTCGACATCGGTGCTTAAGTTAGAGTAGAACCCCAAACTTATAGGTAAAGTCCCGGCTATCTTGTCCTGTTTGGAGCTTTATTTTCTTCTTGGAGGGCATAGAACTCGTCATGCGATGCCTCCGAGGTCACTACCGAAGCACAAGATCTCCTACGTGATCCGGCTGTACCTCTGAAAAAAAAACCGGTGATGCTTGGTCGAACACGAGCGAAAATTCGTAGCTCATATACACAACAGCAAACAAAGACACGTTCCTGCACACTTGCGATCACACACACACGCACACATACGCACACGAACGTCAACGCCGAGGCAAGCGCTTGGAAGTTTGTCAACGCTGTAATGAGTCACCTGTCCCAATGGTACCGTCTTACCCATTCACACAGTTATGGGCAAATACACCGTTGGAGCAATGCACGTGGTCCACGAGGACCGTACAGACAAATGCACAAAATGCTCACCTGTTTGTCCGAAAACTTGTAAATCGTATTTAATTAAACCGGATACAGTTGGAGTTGCCGAGTAATTACATTTTGTTGTAGCATCATTCTGTTCTGAATCGGTACTCTTTGTGTCCGATTTTATCTCTTCAGTCAAGCGCTATATCCTGTATGTATGTGCGTGTAAGTGAGCGAGTTGTGAGAACTTAGGGCCAACTTGGAAGGTAGGCATTGTTCAATCAGGGAATTTTAATTTTTCAAATTATTGTTTTACAATAAATGACATTTCTGAATGCATCTCGACGGAATTCGCTCAGTTGTGCTATAACGAGAAATTTATTCACGTTCAATTAGATGGTAATTTACAAAAAGCCGAGTCATACAGAAGAGTTCAACAAAGTGGATACGATCACAGAGGATCGAGGTTGCACATCGTACTGATTGTCACTCCTACTGATCAGTCAAAATGATTCTGTCACCATTGTTGATAGAATGTGCTTCAGCGACCTGAGGAATACAATGCGAATAACTGAATCCAATTCCTTGTGTGAATTAACTGGCTTGCTAACGACCCGAGGGTTGCCGTACTCAATAGCAATGCGGTTGCTATTTGTATTAAGCTTCTATAATGAGCATTTGTACGCGAGTTTGTATTTCATTTTGGGTTGCATTTAAAACACCCTAGAAGAGCGCTATCCGTTGCAAGTCACGTAGCCAAATGGGATTGGAGATTTCGACAGCAGCGTAGAACACGATCATCCGAAAATTAACCGCGATAAGTCAGGAATCACAGACTATAGAACAAGTTGGTCTTCTGATCGAGATTCGAAAATTCTCAGGCAAATAAACAGAGCTGACACTAGGAAGCAGCACGATCATGATTTACGGTCTCCAGTAGTGACTTTGATCAGGACACTGGAGATTGTAACATAGTGAACGAGATTGATGACGGGACTCGTCAACAGGAACGATTTAATAAAATTTATTCAAATGAATATTTATATAAAACGACCGGCACTAGCGGATTTCAGCATTTCGCGCAATCGAAACCTTCTAAAATCTATAGCATGCTCAATTATCAGTTTCATTCAGTAGGCATGAAAGCTTAAATGTGCACATTAAGGAACTGATACTATACTCGCGGGTTCTATGCATAAATAACTATGCTAGGTGATTCCATCACGATCTCATCAAAAATTCCCCACAGTCACGAAACGCTCGCGAAGAGCGGCTGATTTCCGTAGACCATGGGAAATTTTTGACGTTTCACAAGATTTGGGCAAAGAGACACAACCAATTACTGCGCACAAAATGCATCTAAGAAACCTAAAATCTAACAAATCTACCTATCTTAATTTATCGTTTAAAGTAGACATCATAACGAACGTTATGCACCGTCATCTACCCAATGCAAAAAATAGGACTTTTTTTGACGTTTCGAAGCTCCAAGCACGGTTTGCATCTAAAGTTTCGTATTCGTCGTGTTCCTTTGGGAGTGTTTCCGTGAACTGCGCAAATGGACTCGTGACCGAATGGGTCCACATGCATCATCCACCTTAGTATTGCTGTCTGATAAAACATTGTGCAGTCTAACGGCCCAGTGAATTAGACAGAAGCACTCCGTCCAATCTACAAGATTTCAAAAAGATTCTCAAGGCTGCCTAATTGTCGTGCCCTCTCGACTGCCAAAGCTAGAATAAATTAGGCTTTGTGATCCGCTTTCATGCCACACCGAAGTTGTTCGTGCATAAACCGGATCACCCTTGGCCCACTCCCCATCAACGAAAGCAAGAAACATTAGACTAAAATGATCCATTTGTTTTGGTCCACACCTCGATCTGGATCAAGTGTAAACACTTTTTCTCATTCTTGCATGATTCAGTTTGTTCTGCCAACATTTCTTCATTCTGGTTGACATTAGTCATGTTAAATATGACTTGCCTGCATGATGGGGAATCGCACAAAACGGGCCTGTTTCCCACCAGATATTGGTCTCAATCCGAACTATATGGAGACGGGATGATGGTTCATTGTGAGACAATGATACAGAATGACGAATACTTAGAAAATGAGATTTTTCCTGCTGATTATATCAAACGAAGATACGGAGGAGGATTATATGGGGCAGTAAACGCCAACTTCTGATCCGAAATCGGATGCCAGCAGTGCCAAACTGACAAATGGGAAGAAAATAGTTAGGGACAATTTGTAGCGGCACTTTCAAAAAATCAAATCACAAATCTAAGAAACCCATTTCCTAAGCACAATCGTGGTTGTAATTGCTCCACTATGCTTGTTTTTAAGTAGATCGGTCAGTAGGCGGTTGGCTGCGCTTAAAGAGCACAGATAGTTGCACCATTAACTGGTCGTCAGATCGATCCTAGCGCTTTCGACTCAATCAGGGTAAGATATCTAGTCTAAAAAGTGCCTCCCATTTGATGGCTTTGCTCCTTTCAAACGTCTTAAGAAATGAAGCAGTCAGAGGCAGCTTCGCCACGGGAATGTCTAACTCGCTTGAGTGAATTCCATCGGTTAGGCCAGAGCAACTGTCTGATCTTTTTCAAACCTAATGTCGCAAATAAGTGACAAACATTTAGAAGACTAAATGAGGTAGACTGTCTGTTCGGTTACCACCAGATGTTTTTCGAAATCGATGACCTCGGTCATGATCGAGCTAACTACCCAGTGTGTCTTACGCCATTGGTCTGATCAACCACTTAGGAATATGTTCTGACTTCCGCTGCAAAAACCTGCAGGCGATTCCGCTAATTCAAACATCAAGGCAACTGCAGGTAGACTGATATGCCCAATCTATTAGCCTACTAGATGCACACTAGTTCGGATGAATCCCTTGCATAGTTGGCAGAATGAAAAACTGTGCCGCCGGGAATGTGAGGTTCGTGGCTTAGTCGAGTTTGGCACAAATCGGTGAAAATCTGTCGTTCCCTGAATGCCAGTCTGGTGTAAGCGGCTTTTCAGTTACTTTATGGATTGGACCATCCTTCGGGTTCCGCCAGCTATGACCAGCGGTGATCAAGAAGTCACGTCACCGCATTTCAACCTGGTGGTGATGAGTTTGACTCCTCTACGGCCTTTCAACTTTGTCATTCAGACAAATATGCAAACTTATTTACGTTTAATGACGGTGAAACTCTCGACTGCGGATTGATCGAATGATGGATTGGCACTTTGTTGCTAATGGATTTCCAAGTAGAATATACACTGCCTGACGGGGATGTCGTTTTTTCTAAGGGGCAGGTTAACGCACTTGTCATTAAAATGACAAAACACCAGCGGCTTGTTCTTCTGCAATTCTCTCCAGTCTTTTATTGTTTGAATAATTACTCTAGAGCCCCGATCAGCTCGCCGATCCAAATGTCTTGACCTTGACTTTGTTGATGTGTGCCTCATTGACTTACCTGACTTCCGTTTGTCTTGAATAAGTCCACTGATGATGACAACCAGATTGGTGGAGAAAACTGAAAGTCACGATCAACAATCAGCAAAACCATCTCGAAATCCAACGATATGAGCTATGGCCAACATAGGCTTACAAAATGAAGAAACCGGGTTTTTTTATTTTATGAGTATTCAGAACAATGTAGGCAAAGGATACATTTTTCTCATTTCATGTTATCGCAAAATACCCGCTGAATGTACTGAAACGATGGCATGCAAATGACTAAGAAATCATGATTGGGAATTGGGTCATCTTGATGACCCCATGAATTCCTTCATGTCCTCAAAAATGTACCACTAATGGCGCCAACCAGACAAAATAAATAGCCTGAGGTAAATAAACCAATGCGGTAGGTCGCTAACAGTTTGGGGCAATATTTTTCGAATGTATTGAACACCTAGCTATTTTCCATTTCTACATCTCATCCCCTTTTTGCACGCACTCCTCGGTATGATTGGGCATTTTTGCTTTTTTGGAGATGGGCGAAAAATGGGAGCAAATGCTGAGAACCGGGGTCAACTGTTGTGTTGCACTTGAAGACCACACACACACACACACACACACAGAGGTCTGTATGACCTAGTAAACGAAGATTGGTAATTTTCCGTTGTCGATTTTGACCACCTGCTTTTGACTCTCACGGGTTGTTGAATGGTGGGCAGGCCATCATTAGTGTCTTAGTTTCTGCGGGTTTTTCACATGCCACTTTGGGCATAGCCCCGCCAAGCATTTCAGGATAAGGGCATACCATCACGGTTAGCTATTCAGAATGTGACCCCTGCTTTCCCCGACTACAAATAGAACAACTTCGATGAAGAAGAGATTGAATAGTTTCTTGTTTGTTCTTTCATTTCGCTGGGTCAATCTAGTGACTATAAGTTTTAAAATTGTAAAGTTTTATTTGGTATGGTCTCACTATGGTAAAGAATAGTGGTTGGAAGTTTGGACTAAAATTGTTAGTTTAATGAGTGAAATTCATATCATTCGGGGTTATCATTAGTGAAGTCCAAATCTGTGATGCCAATAGTTGTTTTCGAACTTGAATTTGCAAACTTAATTACGGGAATTAGCCACATTCGTATTTCAGTATGCAGTCGAACGAAAAGTAAACTCGGAGTACGGGCCCGGATTACGAAATTCGAAATCTATGAATTATTATAGCTCTTACGGTGCTTATATGGACTCACCTGCAAAACTGCTCTTGCAACGATCAAACAAAGCAGAATGGAAGCAAACATTGGATCATGTGACAAAAGTAGATTGACTTTTGTGTGAAAGTAATTGTGGACGCGACCAAGCTCATGATGGGAATGCGTTTATTGTGTTTTATCGCAAAAAAGTATGCGTAGTTCATACAGACAAAAGGCCATCTGCCGTTTAGAGGATGTTCGTTTCTAACGATAAATGATACGAGTATTTTCAAGTTTTCCCGGTTTTCTGTTGAAATCGTTGGATCCTATTCGTCACCGAATTCATAGACTCGTGACTAAACGACTCATCAATGCTCTGATGGTAGGTGAGCCTGATGAAAGTGAAACGAGCGGTACTTGCTATGCGGACCAACCAGTAGACAATGAACCTGTTAGACCGGGGGAATCGGCTAGTCGCCTTTATCCTGTCGACCTAATAACCCTTGGAATCATGACAAAAAACGGACGACCTATCGTGTTGAGTGGCCAGAGGTTATTTGGTCGATTGAAGGTAGTAAAGTCAGCGCCAACGAAAAACAAGATATTAATACAATATGTAGAATTAAATCTAGGGCCACGCTGTTCAGTCGTTTCATCTTTTATTGTAAAAATCGCTGTTAACAACGGGTATTCAACAAATCCTGAATAAAGATGAAATTTGAAGTTTGTGGTTTTAGGTTAAAAAGCTTTGATTTTGGTCTACCTTGAAATGAAGAATGATGTAGAACAATGCCTCTTCGACGAGGCTGCGATGCTCAAGTAACGAGAATGGTTCCCCGTTTTCCACTTAACTGGATTAATTTAGAGTAACTTAACAATACCTGTGCGATCGTACTAGATATAGCATAGAATACTCAGTATTCGTTTTTTCAATTAGATCTCACAAGAAACCTGAACAATACTCATTGGAAGCCACCCTTTATGTTCTCAGAATTATCTGATGTGGCCTTGAAAAATCCCGTGGGAATTTTTGTCGGCAGAAATGGAAGCTTATCAGTCAACCAGAAAAAAAAACGGATTTAGTCCAACCAATCTTATTCAGGCAAGATGTCCGCTAATCTTCTCAGTTGAATCACCGACCCAAGCCAACCTAAACTACTCTTCTATACCTATCCAACTTTAAGACGAAACCTAGGGGACAGACCTGGGCGAAAGATGAACAATGTAGATCGATAAATTCCTTCGTGCGTCACACATGTTCGCAGTTGAGAATCTGGCAAAGATTCAACGTCCCAGATGACAAGCCGTAAGCACACTGCCGAATGACGTACAACCAGCAGTGCAAGAGGCCTGCGTTAGTTAGCGTAACCGAAAATGAGAAAAGCTCGCAACAAGCCCCTTAGGATTTTCAAGAAGGCTCAACACACCCAGCCAGTAACTTCTCTCAAGCATCCTTTAAGTAATGGCGGTGTGAAATCATCATCATTCTAAGCTAGTTATTATTACAAATATTATGATCAAAATTCCATCCTATCAGCAATTTCACTAGCTGGTATTAATTAAAAGGAAAAGCCATTTTATGCAAATGAGGCCTAATTATACAGCAACATTTATTTTATTCCTGATTTCTTTGAATGAAATGTAAACCACAACTCCAATTCATTTATTTTCAAAGGGCTATCTTACGACTGGAACTATGCAACCAATTACCAAAGGAAGTGGTCAGTTCCGTTAGACCATTACACAAATTGTCAGCCCCATCATGACACGTAGGGGACATTTTGACTAGGTGTTACCATCACCACCAATCATTGCAAGTGTAGACCTTTCTCCGTTGTTGAACTAACATCGGATCAAAGATTCTTATCAGGATAGTCAACGGAGTGGAGCAGATGACTAATTATGACTAAGTTCTTCAAGCACAGCGTTCAACACGAGATCATTCCAGATATGACCTTTGAATTTGCTGTACGGTAAATACGAGCAATATACAGTACATCTTTCATTGACGCTTTTCAAGCACTCGTCTTTGATAAATAATTGCTCACTTTTCATAACTGTTCTCTGGGTTGATGCAAGCGTTTTATGGTCGTCAGTTGCTTACAGGCAAGAAACCTCTCAGACGAACGGACACCCTCATTTTTCAGCTCGCAACGCTTACATTCAAGGTGGAATTGGGAGCAGAAATCAGTCTGTAAACCGTGTTAGATTAAGTTAACTAACTGATTTTTATTCCAACGTACAGTTCGCGAGTCCCTCGTTCTAACATCCAATCCATCAGAAATCGGTAGAATCTGCCTTGAGATGGGTAAAAGTAAATCGGAAATAGCAAGTGGACTCGAGACTCGACAACCAAAGTTTTATCCCCGTAATAATTCGTTTCCCTTTTCGCTTCGTCATGCTATATGTATCAAGTGAAAATAAAAATGACCGTAGCTATCGCCTATCTATATTTCGTTTGGGTCTACCTGAAATGTGCTAGGCAGACTGCGTTATTGATATAGTCTAGGCAGAATTGCAACCGATTTGAACTGGACACGAAATGAACCTGGTTTTATTATTTGCTAGACGAATGCCCGAGTGTCAATCGCCTACATACTGGCTCGAATCACATACTGCGGAGGGAAGATACACCTAGCGGAGAAAGATGCATTTGGCAAATGTTTACAGTAAAACCGTATTCAGAGGTATTAACAGTTCGTGAAAGAGGATAACATGTTCAAAGTCTTCCTGTGATCGTCAATAATGGATTCTAGATTGTTCTTTTATATGTCAGAGTTATCGGGAATGAGCGGAGAGAAAATGAAGAGAAAATGGCTAGAAAGAAGAGTTAAATTGTAACTTGTTTGACCGGAAAATGTTCATTGCTACCACAATGGGAGCAACTGAATGCGTGCAACCTTGGTTACCAAGATAAGGTCATATAAACATGAAAGGTATAGAACTGTCGAGATGCGCACTTACCATGTACTTAAAGAAAAAGACTTCGCGTTTAACCTTAGGTCATGCCCTTGGAGGCTGACCAAATCAGTTAATTAACAATAATCATTGTTTTACTCCGTCTTAGGGGATAAATTAAGACTACACTAATGACCCTGAGATACTCCTGTAATAATTGGGAAATTTTATAGTAATCACGATTCAATATTATTTATCAATAATAAGTACTAATATTTCCCGTAATAGGAAACATGAATGTTGAACTCAAGCATTTTTGAGGGCGCCCCTTCAAACCGCCACATTGTTTCCGTGAGAACGTGAAACGGAACTCGTAAAATAAATCTTCCACTAGGCTGTCCCATGACGTATGAGAGTCAGGTGACTAATATTCGCGAATTTGTGAATTGCTTTAACAAAAGTTCTATGATCATCTGGATTCAAAAAGAGCGCCAACATTAAGGCAGCGGACATGAAAGTGTCAGCAATGGCAAATTTCCAACGAGACAAATCTAACAATTCGAGTACATATCCCATTACTTTTGGTCCCCAAAAAGAAATCACTTGCCTAGAATTTTTGTCCTCAACGTAACAGGAGCGTATACGAAGTAGGGGGTGGATTTGTCCGATTTCGGTTATTAGGTGGTGTGAAGCATGTAATGAGTGTGAAGCAAAAAAGTGCTTACCGCCCGCCTTAAGTTTGCCTGGACTTCATGCTGATATCCATTTAGTTTTGTCGATGCACACCACAAGTACACAGACGTATTAAAATGTAATTTGCTGGGAGAAGGGAGCTGATAACGCGCATTATCTTCATCAAACACGTTGTATTGAACAGTAATTCGGTACAGGCGATCACTTTTGTCGAAAACGTTCTAGCCTGTGAAAAATTTGTCATGGTTAACGAATCGATCGATTTTGCTGCCCGCTTCAGCACTTTTTCTAGAAAACTGAATGTCGTACTTGGTAATGCATCGTGCTCTTTCTGATTCCAGCCTAATCAACTTCTGGACTAAATATTTGTTGTCCATTATTCACACAATTTCAAATATTTGAGATCATGACGAATTGAAGGGAGCAGTTTGGAACATTTCATTCCACCAGTCATCCTCTCGGTAAGTTAGCCATTTTTATTTTTATTCTCAAATGAAAGCTGAGCAAGCATCTAGCACCTCGTAGAACGCAAAATCAAGTTATGCTCTGAGAAACGAAATAGGTAAATCCGAAATTACTATTTTAGAGAACTAATTATTCGACAAGTTGATTACAAGCAATGCAAGACGAAGAGGGACAAACGGACTAGTGATTCACATGCAGTTCATTTAGACGCACTAAGTAAAACATTCAAAGGGTATTAGATTCTTTTTTTGCTGGTAACTCGACTGTTCTTCTCGACTGTTTTCGAGGCAAACCTTAATCACTCGTCTACTTTTAGGTAACCCGAAAAGGCACACTGCTAACAAGCACCAAGATACGTCATCACCACTACTACTCCCGTCGTCATCGTCACCCTAGTCGCCATCGTCATTCGAATTATTATCATCATCATGAATATCATCACCATAATCATTCAGATTATCATCATCGGATTCAAAATATGAATCATCGACATCATCCGAAAAATCAATATCGCCGCCACCACGTGGATTATCACCATCATCACCATCTTCATCATCATCCTGCGTTTTTAACATTGCACTCACTGTTCAATGATAACCGGGTTATGGACAGATTTTAATTTTCTTCCTACCTGATCAATGAAATGCTTAGGCTCCGTGGATATGAACCGCACGAATTATTCCAGTCAGTTCAATTCATCCCATCGTTCCGTTGCGAGTGGTAATCCCTTTCAAAGTTGTTATTAAGCCGCAATGTGATAGATAACCAATCAGTTCAAGGGATGAAAGTAATTGTGCTTTTGGACAGCTTTGCTTTGCTTGTTTGATGAAACTGCACTCGATTGTTTCTCGCTTCGTTGAACCCAGTGATCCACATATCACTACTTCCGTGAGCTGCTCAGAACGGCTTAGTGAGCATGACCATTAACACAAGCACTCCTTAAACTGATACGATTGAATGCTTCTCAGTGGGTGCGAAATAAAATCGTCTACTACGATTAATTTGCTGATGTGATTAGAGTGATTTGCATGACAGTTGTAAAGATAAAATAGAACGATTTCCTTACACCGTTTAGGTTTTTTAGTCGAAAAACTCACTAAGCATCATTATTTACACTTGGTTGTGCATATAACCATCTAGAGTTGTGTAACGGTCCTGTTTTTAATCTCCGAACCCAATTCAGAACTGTCGGGAAGGTGCACCAAGTTGGATGATTCTTCCAATTACGCCTGTCTTACTGATGATTAAAAACTCTCGTACATGCAAATAAATCAGAGCAAATTGGACTGAGTTTTTCTGAACGTTTTTCTTTTTAGACGTTGAAATGCCGACGGGGATCGTCTATGGCAGACACGGCAAACTGACCTCAAGCAAGTTCTCCATTTGCATTTCTGTGAACCAGAGGAATAGAAATAACAGTCCCATTATCAATAATTATAGTACTAGTATGGAGCCACGGAGGCTACGGTTTGTTTTCCTGTTAAACCATACTACCATTAATCGATTAAACGAATGGAGGTTGGGCAACCAAGTCCCGCTATTGGACACATCGGCAGAACTTGAGAATTTTTACAACAGTAGGAACGAGTATAGTGGCAGAATAGGTTTCACCTTGACAATTCTGCGCTATTTCTACAACAATTTTGTACCATTCGGACGAATTTGAGCTCAAGACAGTGACATATTTGTCGATGGCAAAACGATACACAAGAGGAAGATGGATATAGAGCACCCATTTTTGTCCGGAATAAAATCGTATGCATTACTTGGAAAACCGTGTCCTATTCACCTTCCAAAGGCCAAGATAAATACGTCCACAGCTGACTGAATCTAATCTAACTGGGCTAATCAACGATTTTGGACAGGTAGTTGCGATCAGGGGGTTCGTGTCCACCGCCTGACTCCAAACCGATGCGTTATCGCGTGTAGCACTTGTTGCCAAATCGTTGATGGACAAATTATTCTTCTATGGAACACTGCACAGGATCACTTGCGACTACCAATGGCTCCTCTTTCTAAACGGCAATCAACAGGTCATTACTGTGGGCGTTAACACGATGTACAATGACAGAGGGTTCGACTCAATAACAAATATAGATGAATATCTACGTGAAACAGGCTAACATTTGTGGAAGCGCTGAATAACCTAAATATAAAATGTAAACTTTACGTTTCTTAGGACGGTAGATAATTTGCTGTTGTGCGACCAATCCACGTGGAAGTCACGTGACACAGCTTTTACTTCCAACTACAAACCAGCTAATCAGAACTGCGCCGACTTGCGAACGGACATGAAGCACATTCTGTGACTGTCACTAAATCATATATATATATATATATGCATATGACTAAATGCGGTTTCCAGTTCCTCTGGTCTTCTTGCTGCTCTCATCTATGTAATCTGGTGTTTGGACCCATTCCAGTGCGGGCAGGTAATTGGATTTCCTATTTTATTACGATGAACCACACTTTCCACCGCATAAGTTCATGTCATTACCAGTGCACGGTGTCGGCGATCACATAATATGCTGCTTTTCTGTACTCTTTTTGTCGGCTATCTTTTGTTAAACTTGATTGCCAAATTCTGCAGCCTCTTTCCGTGTGTATTCATTCACCTACTCCTATGGGACTGAGTGCTTTGACCGTATGACTAGGCTTCTGTCCGATTGCTTTCGTGAGCATCACCCGGCTTGGTTGAGCACAAGACGAGATGAGATAATTACAAGCCCGGTATGTTCACACTTTGTCGAGTCAAATCACTCAGTGAACGTGACAAGTGTTTTTCGGAGAATCTACATAGTTAGGAGCAGACAATCAAGAACGGTCAAGTGTCGCATCTTAAACATAGCCGAAGCCTTATGTATCCGTTTGTATAACCCCACTCTGTGAGCTTAGAAACTTCCCCGGCCCACTAGTCATCATCTAGCACGTGGTTTACAATCTGATCGTGTGATAAATTGATCGATTACACGTACACGCACACACACACACACACAATTTTAAAATTGTGAACTGATGTGACTGCAAGCCGAGAATTCTCTTGATCCATTCTCAGCCATATTTAATGTTATACACTGGCATGAGTATGAATAGCTGAACGCGAGCTTGTTCTCCACGTTGTGTTATTTTCAATGTGTTCTGTGGGATTTTTCAAACGTTCAAACTTGTTTCTTTGATTTGGCTTCCAGACTGCCTTCTTAAATCAACTGGACAATAGA